>JAQIVZ010000164.1:0-97643 GCA_034700945.1 Arrhopalites spinosus | reverse complement strand
ACGCAGGAGATCACTATGCTTCAGTCTGATACTTAAAATGGCCCAAAAAAGTGTCAGGTCAAGAGAATAGACGAAAATATGACGCGGAGCCGGTTGCATGTAAACGCTACAATTTAATACATTACTGAATTTTTTAAAAATGTTCTCGTCATAGTCACGTCAGAAATGTACACTCGGCATATGTACTCACGTCAGAAAGGTACACTCGGACAAACGTACTCGTCAGAAAATCCGTCTCGGCAAAACTATACCGTCAAACGTGTCTCGTCATAAGTGTACACTCGGCAGAATGCCCGTTTACCAGAAATACAGACTTGCAGTTTGCACTTGAAAGTTTGATAAAATATTACGTGAGCTCCATTTATACCTCTACAGTCTATGCATTCATATTGGTTTCATGTCTGGGAAAGGAAAAAAGTTTTTCGCACTTGTATGACAATTCGTCATTTTATTCTCTCTCTCTCTCTTTCCCTCTCTCAACATTACTCAAGTTTTTGCGAATATCACGAACATGAATATCTCAACTTTTTTTTTGTTCTATTATCTAGACAACTTTTTCCAACATAATGTAATACAGTTTTAGTTTCTTTTTGTTTAAACCAAAATAATTTTGTATTTACAGTACAACATTTTATATGTTGAAAAAAAACTTTATTTTGTACAAAAATTACTTGTATAGGTATAACACAAATATTCACAAAAATTTGTTTACAGGATTGATGAGTAACAGAAAAAAAAAATCAATTTTTCAAATACCCTTGAATTGGCTTTGCGGTTTTTTGACGAAATCAACTTTGCAAAATATTTTACAATACAAATTCTCTGTACAATCTCTTTATATTCAGAAATCTATAAAAAATGTTCATCATTATTGTTGTCTACATTATTCAACCATTTTTGGAAGTTATTTTCTACATGAGAAATTCATGGTGGTACATTTACAAGAAAAAAACTCAGGTCAAACTGTGGCTTGACCCAAAACTAGTATACATTTTCTTTTCTTATCAACATTAAAAAATTAAATATTGTAATTAATTTTAAAGCCAAAAAAAATAAAAACTCGTAGAGATCGAGATATTTAACTAAAAAATTCTATATTAAAGTATGAAAGACAACAAACATTTATTTTGTTACACACAATGACTTATATCCGTCCCTCCAAAAAACATTTAGATAAATTTCAAGCCTCAGAAGTTGACGTTGAACTAATCTATACCTCTATAACATTAAAATACATGTGGAGGATTATGTGCCAAAAAGATGAATGAAAAGAGTAAATATTATAGACATTAAGACACAAATTATACAAGAGAGTATCTCATATGTGCCAAAAATTTGAGAGATGGGATTTTCCTTTCGTACATAATAAATCTACTAGATTGCCAATAACTTTTGATTCTACAAAAGAGTGATCAGTGAAAAAAAATAGTTTTTTTTTCATCATGACAGGAAACAAAATAACAAGAATTTTTACTGTACTGTACAGATTATTAGACAGTCATATAGCTATACAGAACAATACAAATAAGTTTGATAGATTTTCATCTGTCTCACCTTTAAAATTAATTAAAGACAAACATGCAAAGGATCATTCACAACTCACAACATTAGCCCTCTCTTTTTTCTCTCTCTCTCTAATAAAAAATAAAACATTATACTCTTTTTTCCATCTCCATTAAAGTAGCCTGGAGCTCTTATTATCCTACCTGTACCTACACTACAGATAGATTAACTACAACTAACACAAACTATTTTTTAATGACCTAATTAATTTCATTTGATAAGTCACACTCCATTATCTCTTTTACAATAGTTTCATTGTTTACACACATGAAAATACATAAATTTATTTCAATAGAGCAAAAAAAATTATATCGGCAAATTTTCCATTTAATTCAAAAAAACTATTTTCTCCACAAAAAAAGTCAACTAATAAATAAATACACGGTATTGTGTTACATTACAGACTCACTAATTTTTTTTTTGGGAGACTTGTAAAAAGAAACTTAATCTGGAACTCTATTTATTTTTTTTGTCATAAATTCTCAAAATTTTATACATTTAAGTTTATCGCTTCAGTGCGAATCCTCACATGTGAGTGTAGTCAGGACATACACCACATTATTTTTTCCACCTGAGAAATCCCCCCCCCCTCTCTGTAATCTGTACCTCAGTATAGAAATTTTTTGGACCTTTTGAACTACAGAAATGGAAAGAGAGGGGGGGGGGGGGAATGAAAGAAAGCTATCATTATGGTCATTACTAAACTAATATAGTTTACTTTACGACATGCATGCGCGTGTGGAACTAATTTTATTTTGTTTCTTTTTTTTCACATTTCACAACCCCCCTCCTCATCTCTCCAAATAAAGTATTTAGTGTATTCCCTATTATAGAAAATTCACAGAAATGAAATTTGTGGTAAAAACCAATATTTTTTGTCTTTTCAACTTTTTTTACCCTTTCTCTCGACGTAGCCGTACAAAACTTTGTACAAAATGCTTGATGAGCAATTTAATTTGCATATGGAGAAAATTCAGCAAAATGACCTTCTACAGACAATTCCCCATTTTTTTAAAAAAAATTGCACAGATGGTAAAAATACAAAAATGATGATGATTTCATTTTTTGTTTCAAGAATTAGAATCTACAGAAGCAACTTTTTTTTTCAAAAAAAATTAAATATTTTGAGTAATATCTGTATTCTCTATTGAAAATGTAATAAAGGATAGTTTTTAAAAATTTCAAGACAAAAGTTTCCGCCTGACCTTCTCCACTTGAAGAGATTAATTATCAACTGTTAAGTTTTGACAAGTAAAAATAAAGTGCATCTCACTGCAAATGTACAGAGTCTATGAAGTTATGGTGATGTATTTGAGTTTATACTTTACAAAGTAAGAAAAAAATGACAAGTCAAAGTTAATGATGAATCCTCCATTTTTTATGTTACTAAAGTACAAACTTGTTACTAATATACAAAAATGTACTAGAATATCTTTCAGGTTGTGTTCAGTGTTGGGCGCTAAATTTTTTCTGGAGGAACAAAAAGCCAAAAAAAGAATATTTTCCCCTCTCTCTTAAAAGAGTTCGTGACGCAGACATGAAAAAGATTAAGAAATAGCCTATTTTTTAAGTCAAGAATAGGAAAGAGGGAACAAGTTTTTCACACCTTTTCATTGTATTGCCAAAGAGATAGACAAGTTTAAAAATTGAATATATCAAGACACAGAGAGAGAGAGAATATTACAGAATATCACGTATTTATTTTTTATTCTCCAACTTTTATTTTATTTTTTCCGTCTATTATTATACAACACAAATAATATTAACTAAAGGTAAGTGTACATTCACAATATTTCAATATCCTTTTCTCTCTCTCTCTCTCTCTCTCTTCAGGGTCAGTGGCAGTAAATTTTTTTTCCCTCAATGTTCTCTCCCATAACTTTACCAGAAATTAGCCACCATTTCTCCATTTATTTATAGGTACTCATGTTGTGAGTAGTGGCTCTGTGTTGAAGAAAGATAATTGTGATTTACTAGACAAAAAAAAAGAATTGCACATTTTTTAATTATAAATTTTGTAAAACCCAAACTAAATTAATGTTGTAAGTTGTACAATACTACAAAATACAATTTTTTGGTTTAAATTTAATACCAAACGTATTTGTTGAATGTGGAGGTCAAGCTCAAAAGCAAAAAAAAACAGAGAGAGAGAGAGAGAATGACGTGGATTAAGCCCTTGTCAAGTTTTTTTTCCTCTCTATCGCTAACAATATAAAACATGTACACATTTGTAGAGAATGATGAGCTCATAGGACATTGTTACAATTGAAATGATTCTGTTGGATATGGCTCCAAGACTATAATAATTACATTTTAATTCTGTTGTATTTTTACATTCCTTCAAATCCTGCCAACTTCTATCTGTACTGACGTCACCCAACAGACTTTCCATTTTAAATACAACTCTGTGACAAATTTGACTACCTCAAGATCATTTCCAGATACATTACACGAATAAGAAAAGATCTTAAAGGTTAAAGTCCTTAAGGTGGAGAGGAGAAAGAGGAGGTAAATTATTTTTAATTGAGAAAATTGCCAATATAAACAATCCCTCACACAAATTCAATATCAAAATCATCACTACAAGTTACAACTAAAATGTGTGCACACTAACATTCACGATAATCATTTAAAAAGAAATAAATATAAAAGAGAGCCAGTTTTTTTTAAAAACAAATATATAATATAATATAAAATAAAATGTATAATTATATTTATATGAGAAAAGTACTATACTACTGTGTAGTTTTAAAAAAGAAGAACAAATTATACTGTCTATATGCCAAGGTACTTGTTGTAGGTACTAGTTTATGTACAGTAAAATAAAATGTAGGAGCTAAATTGGACATTGCTTTCTAATAATTGGTATAAAGTGACAGCAAGTCCATTGAGTTTGGATAAAAAAAAAAGTTAAGTAGTGAGTTTTCTCAGCATTCCCTTTTATCAATTTACGATTTCATTTTTATTAACTTGTTCCCTCTCCTCTTATGTACATAACATCAGAGTAGAGTGATATGATGGACAAGAAAACAGCTTGTAGATTCACACGAAAAAACTACGCAATTCCAAACAATTCACTTTGCCATTTATTATAGAGTGATGATGATGGAGTGGACTATCGTTTTGGCTTATGAGGCATAAATTAGTTGTTGTTTTAACAAGCCAAAAAAAAAATTTTTATATTTTTACTATACAAATCATAGAGATAGACCCTCCTGTGGTCATCTCTAGACTGTTAAAATGTGTAGTCTAATTTTATTATAAAATATTATTATTATATTACTCTCCAATAAATTGACGCATAAAAATCAATTCCCCATCAAAATAAATGAGAGAGGGGTACGAGTAGAAAAAAAATTGAACAAGTATTAAATTCTCAAGTGTAAATGAATCACAATAAATATCCACACACACATGAAAAGGGAAGATCATGAAAGAGAGAGAAAAGTATTTTGTGCAAAAGACTTAATTTTTTTTGCTCATCATCATCATGACTCCTCCTGTATATCCAGACTCTTCTTGTGTAATCAGTCAGAGTCACAAGAATATAACATTCTTAACAAATATACTTAATATATTGTTAAGGAATATGAAGTCTCTCACTCACTCTTTGTAAGAAAAAAAAATAAAGCTTGTCAGAAAAACAAGTTGTGGGGTGCGCAAAAAATAATATTAAAGTTGGAGAAAAATATTACAAAACTGTTGAAACATTTGGAGGGAGGGAGAGGGGAAGACGTGGACGTGTAAAATTATATATACTGTATATTCTTTTTTTTTGCCTATTATTACTTCACCAGGTGCACAAGGAGCAAAAGGAGGAGAGGAACATTAGTAAAAGTAGAGATAGAGTATTAGCATTAGAATTGGCATTGGCCACGACGCATAAAAATCGGCAAAAGGGAGATGATGAACCGGTGGTTTGGGTCATCAGTCTGGTCTCTTGTATGTTAATAATAATTTAGATTTGTATATAAGAATTCTTTTTAATGTCTACTTGTGTACTCATATATATATATATAAACCTATTCTTTTTTAGCTGTATTTTCTTCTACTCTACGTGTATAATATTAGACGGTTGTTTATTCCCATGCACAAAACTCTAAAAAGCCGCCTCACGCAACAAGTCAGTCAAAAAGAGAAAAAGTTGGGAGCATGAAGAATGAGAAAAATGTATAAAAAGAGTAACTTAAAAAAACTAAAGATACAAGCCAAAAAAATAGTATAGAAATTATAGGACACAAACGTACTATTTTACCACTTAAAAAAAATTTAATTAATATTATTAAAACTAGCAGAGTCACAAACTTAAAAAAAAGTGGAGAGGTACTCGCTTTTTCGTTTGGAGAAATATTACAAGTGGCTACAGTAAGAAGGAATTTCAAGACAATAAAATTATTTTGTAAATAATTATATTCAATTTTTATACTGTATATCTAGACATGGTCATCTTAAAATATACACTTACTATTTAAAAATATTTTTTTTAATACAAAGTACAGTATAAACTTGTATTTATTATAAATTTTATTTAAATCTGAGTCATCATTACTCATATAAATATATTCCCCTTTTTGTGAGTAGTATATTTTACAATGACGTATTTTATAAATAATAAGATGTACAAGATAATGTTAAAATGCGTCATAGGACAGGACTTGTGTATGTATTAGCTATATATAAACTAATAACTCGTAATAAAAAAATAACTTGTGACAAAACCAGTGAGTGTACATTGTACACTGTACGACAAGTGAATTAAGTTTTAGTTTTTTTTAAACTTGCACGTCTTTCTTACAACTTACATGAAAGAAGACATACCGAAACGGTTTATTTGTAAAATAAATCAAACGTTGAGTGAGTAAATAAAAACAAGTGATGAAGAGAGAGAGAAAAGAAGAAACAAAATGTTTGAGCTTGAGCTCATAAGTATTCTAATGTAAAAATAAAGAAACACTGAAAAAATTCTTTTTTTATTAATTTATTTCAACATTTTCTTCTTATTTTTTTTTACAGATATTACAGTTTAAAAAAATTCAAGTGTCAAAAAATGTAGAATCAAAGAGACAAGATGAAACACATAAATAATACATAGTTGTAATATAACATGATTACTTGTGTACATGCTAAATACTCCATGTTCTTTATATTCATTTATGGCTCAGAATATCTTCAAAAGAAAACAGTTTCTTCAACTTAATCTGTACATCTCTTTTGTACTTTATAAAAAAAATGAAAAATTCTTTCCATGTAACTAAAGATACATACACATTCAAATATATCTTGGTATTCTGTACAATATAGTTTAGTTCTTGTTAATATGAAATACTTAAAAAAAAAGTTTTAAACTGTCGTCATAATCTCATGAAGATTCTTTTGTCAAAATTTTTTTTATTCGCCATTTCTTGCATAGAATATTTAGTATGAGTTTACAATATTATATACAGAAGATATTTGTACTGTAAAAAAAAAAGTATTATAACACGAGAAATAATATTACACTGTACATATATATACAGACAACACTTTAGCTATGTGAAAAAAAAAGAATTCTTTATAGAAATGACTTGAGTTGACTTTTGACTTGGGACATGCAACTTTTTAAGACTACCTAAAAGCTAAAGGCCATATTGAAGTCTTATGTGTAGAAAAGGCTTCCGGCCTCTCTCTGATATTCTCAGTCAAGTGGTCATCCCATCGTCATTGTCTGGCTCAACAAGTTGACCCGAGAGCATAGCTTTAGTATTCATTTTGAGGACTGAGAACCAGTTGTCTCTCTGTAAAAAGAGTACCCAGCAAAAACATTTTTGTGTGTTAGTTTCCACATACTATTTTTTTTTCATCTACCTCTTCTCCTCTTCTACCACCATCGTCCACCACCAACCACGTAATTCTAGCTACCAAAACGATGGAATTTCTCTCTCTCTGATGAATATGCATGCTATGTATAAGAGAGAGAGAGGAGCTATAACGAAAAACTTAATTTTTTTTTTATTCATAACAATTTTATAATATTAATGTAGGATATTGTACATGTAAACGATATTATTTTAAAGGAGAACACCAAACACCACACAAAAAGGAGTCTCTTCAAAATGTACAGATGTGTAGTACGAGTAGTACATGCTACCTGTAAAAGTACAGATATCTGTATTCTTCCTTGTTATTTTGTCTCTCTCTCTCAACTGAGATCTCTATATTATCAACATAATTATTATTGTTATTATTATTATTATATTCGCGCTTGAGTTAAAAAAGAATATGGTGAAATCCGCAAACATTTATTTGATACACATTATCTCTTATGAATGTACGTGGAAAATGATATGACGATCATCTCCCTATTTTTTTTAGTTGATACATGTATACAAGTAAAACTAATCTGTAAAAAAAGAAGAAAAAGAAAAAAAATGATTTTTTTAGTCAGATCATCATTATCGTTGCATGCAAAGTTATTTTTCTGCAGGTAAGAAGAGAGAGAGAGAGAGAGAGAGAGAGAAAAGTATCTGTGTGTATCAGTTAATACTTTTTTTTGTACGACAACATACAAATGATAGAATTGTTAACCCATGTATTATAATATATACGGTAAAGAGTACTAACTAGAAAGGTAAATAAATTGCACAGAGAAGAATTTTGTACACAGAGATGATTGATTGAGATACACTCGAGTACAGAGGAACAAGTCGAATGACTCAGAGAGAGAGAGATGACCAACCAACAATTGTTTGAGAAAAAAAATGATATTACAAACCATTTCAAAAAAAGATGGTTCAGAAATCGATATACAACCATCATATTATAATCATGTTCATAATCTCTCTCTCAGTAGTAATCTGTAATGTTATCTGACTAACAAAAGCAAGACAAGTTCACTCTAATATTTTCTTTAAACTTTTGACAACCTCTCTCTCTCTTTTAACCTCTTGAAAAAAAAACAAGACAAAAAAATGGATATAGACACAAAAGTAAGATATTAGTTGAAACCATTCATCATGTTGATGAGTCTACTTGTACACATACACATCTCTACATTTTTATACAGATTACTCTTCAATTACTCATAAAATATATATTTTACAGATACAGTGTTTGGATTTGTTCTCCATTTTAAATCCTGTTCTATATTTGTATTGTTGTATTGTATGATATATCATTATAATGACACATGCACATGTACCTTTTGAGTTGTAAATAATTAAGAAAATGATATTGTACAGAGATACACAGATATCATTAATTAATTAGTGATGCATAATGAAAAAAAATTGAATTAATTAATAAATAAGAAGAAAGAAGAATAAATTATTTACCTGTCTCATCACATCATCAGAGTAAGTGAAACCACGTTTGGGTAAATGTCGGAAGACATTGAGTTCATCAATCGTAAATTTTTTCCATACTGTCGAAGGTTGATGGAGTACAATTCTCATGACACTTACATCCCTCCATTCAACCAAACTCTGTCAAATTAATAAATTTAATGTTTAATAGAATACACATCACATTAAAAACATACACAGATATATAAATGTATTATATATTTACCATTGAGGACAAGAATATAATGAAAGCGTAAACAAAGTCTAGAAAAATAAAGTGCGTTTCATAACACTAACCATCTTATGCTAATAACTTTGCACTAGTTCTCTCTCTCTCTACAGATTATAGTAAAATATCAGTATAGGTTGTATTTGTAATGACAGGATAAGAACTCCCCAGTCATGAATTTCAACATTTTTTTTTACTTCTTATAAGAGAAGCTCCTCTCTTGTGGTGTCTTTTGACAGAATACAGAATATTATAATGAGAGTCGTCTCAACGACAACACACACAAGAGGCAAAACCGGTGTAGTCATATAAACAAAAACCCATAGTCATACTATTTATTAACAAGATGAGAGAGAGAGGGGAAAAAACAATGAGATTTTAATGCTTCCGATAAAAATCAATGATCATCCCTTTATGTCCTTGTAATTTCTAATAGCCTTGTACAATTTATAATGAGTAACTCATACCCACTACGCATCTCTTCAGAGTAATACTCAAGAGAATCTTAAACCAAGTTTTTGTCATTAAACCAATGATTTTTTATTATTACACATGTCCATGTCCATGTAAGTTTTCATTGTTAAAATATTTTACTGTGTGACAAATTTCTCAAGTTTTTTTTTCTATTCAATTTGATTAATATTCAAGATTAAAAATTGTATTAAATATTAAAAATATTTAAAAAAGAAAATTTGCACATAGTTGACCGACAAGATTGGGTCGTCTTAATAAAATAATGACAATTGTTTTCTTGTTTAAAATGTCAATGTTCATTGTGTACTCAAGCTTTCTCCTCCTCTTACTTTCTCTCTCTCTCCTTGTCCTCTGTACTTGTACATTTGTACTGGTAGTGGTAAGGAGGAGATAAGAAGTGGCAGTGATAAGTATGGAGGTAACATTGATTATCATATGATTGATTAGGATTGACAGGACAGGAGAGAGAGAGAGGATCGTCAATGTCTCATCAACAATTTTTATTTAAATATTTGGTTAATCATCTTTTTAGCTGTTGAGTGACAAATTCAGCTTCTCAGTACGCTGTACAGTCAAGACCCTTTTGCGTTGTGTGTGCTATGCTATACAACAACAAAATGGAAATAAGGAATCATCATTATAAAATTAAAAAAAACTGTGCAAACGAGTTGAAAAGGGATAGACTAGACAACTGAACTCAAGTCAGTTAGCTACTTTTCCACTTTTCTTCTCCGTCGTTTTGTCTTCGTATTTGTTTACTTGAATTTTCTTTTGCCAACAAGAAATTTTTGTGATGAGTTTGACATTTTCTGTTATTTCCCATTTCCACAAAAAAAAACAACAAAATCCCTTTCGGCACCCCTCGTCATTAAATTATTTGTTTATTCTTTCTCTTAATGTACTTGTGCGTGTGAAAAAATTATTCTTGAGAGGAACACTACCAAAATTTTTTGAGGGATCAAAAACTAGTCGGCCTCATTTCATAAAATTGTGTAAAAAAAAACTTGCACTCATTCAGATGAGTACATTTAAAAAAGAGAGAGAGATCACATTGTCAGTAGCATTTGGTCCCATCCACCTACAAATTTAACAGAATATTTGTTGTTATACAGTGTACAGAGTACAGAGAGAGAGAGAGAGAGAGAGAGAGAGGAAGGAGGAATGATCTTTTACATTAATGTAAATTTATCACACTAGTAAATTAATTAGGGGGAGAATCTCGAATAACTGTGCAAAAATTTAATATTTTTTTATTCATCTATCTCAGAGAGTACAATTTTTTAAATCGTAATTGTTATGCTGGGATCTCATGAGACACCGTGTGAATACTAAATAACCACAAAATGAAATGAATGGACGAGATCATTCCCTTAATCAGTTTAACAGACATGGACTCTGTCCATGTGTTATCTCTACAGATAAATGTCTATGTCTCTCATCTTTTGTCGTCGGCATACATTTTTTTCCTCCATATTACTCGTATTTATATGACTTTCATCTCTTGTTAATGTACCGTAAGTTCAACCCTCCTCTCCCAGTTAGTTTGTATGTGTAGAAATTTTTATAAAAACCAATTTTTTAAACTTTATATTTGTCCCCATATATTTTTTAAATTCTACATGTACAGATACACAGAGACAGAGACAGATACACTGAGACATAATTACAGTTTTTTTGGTAAAAAAAATTAAATAATTTAAACATTGTACATTATTTGCATGAAATGTACAGTAGTTACATTCAATTGTGTAGAGTACCTGCGAGTGCGACAGGTTGTGTATTTTGTATGGGAAGAGAGTTGTCTTTCGGCTTTGTTTTCTTTGGCTAGTCTCATACAGAGTGAACTTGATACTTTATAAGGACTACCGTGTGTGTCTGTGTAGTAGGAGAAATGTGGAATAATACAGAATAAGTTATTAGTGTTGAAACACTTGAGAGACATGAGCTTTGGTTAGTAATTAATAGGAGAAGAAAACCTGAAATATTTAAGACGTTATGATATCACTACGAGATGAATTGCACACCCTACAGATGTTCATCAAGAGAGAGAGAGATAGAGAGAGATAGCAAGACATATTTTATGTAAAGTGTGGATAATGAGGATTCTCTTTTTAAAAATTAATACAAAAAATTAATATTAATTCATATTTTGACTACTTTCTTTATCACCACATATACACTTCCACACAGAGGTAATTAAAATGATGGACAACCATGTAAAGGGAGAGTCACAAGTCAAGCTTGTTTTTTTTTCGTATTATTTTTTTTGTCGGAAATACTTATCTTTTTGTAGATTTAATTTTGAAATTAATTTATTTTTTTAAAATATCATTCTCATAATTTATGAAAATATCAAAATAAACGAGAAAGGGAAAAAAAATTCTCTTCAAGTTTTTGAAAAATCATTTTTTTTAAAAAAAATAATGTTCATTTTCTATTAGTAAATATTTACAATAGAATTTAAAATACAAAAATAGTTGGTAGCTTTAAATCATCAGTTAAAATTAAACTTTAAATAGTTTGAGAATATTTCAACGTTTTTTTTCAATCCACACAGAAACTTTTCACACAAACGGTTCTAAAATGCTTTGAAAATTCTGCGCATTTCATGCTGCCATCTCCCTCCAAAGCAAAGAACCATTCCCCAAAAATATCAGCCCACCGACTCTTTCCCAGATGGACTTACTAGAATGAACTTTTCTCTCTTCTTTTTCAAAACAGTAAAACTCTGAAAACCCTGCAAAAAAGAGAAAGAGAGAGAGAGAAAGTTTGTGTATTCTGTATCAAAATCTAAGCTCATCTTTTTGCATAGTAAAAAAGGGAGGAGAGAGGGAATCAAACGAAGGGGAGAGAGAGAGAATGAGGTAGACTATAGTTGGAGGGGTATTGATCACTTGAATGGTCAATAGTGACCACTCCATCCCCCCAAAAAAGTTTGTAGATATATCTATATAAATTTTATAGTAGGTGGACATAGGAAAAGAGATTATAGTTCAATAAAACCATTGGAAAGGGAGATTCAGTGGTTCAGTTTTCCTCTGTATCTGATCACCCTGGCATCCTTCCAAACTCCCAATATCATTTTCTCTTCTATTCATCTATTCTATATCTTACCGTAAATCTTGTAAAAGTATCCCCCAGCTATTTATTTATCCCTTGTTCAAACCTAACAACTGGTCAAAGATGGACACTAAATGAAAATTTTTAAGTCTCTCTCTCAATTTCTATTTCAAAGAGAAAGGGGTGACACGGAGTTACAACTTTATGGTAGACTGGTAGACATCACCAACCATGAGTACACACCACACACATTGCGTCTTTTATATAATATACACATGTACATGTATTTGTTATATATGAAATTGTATTCGTTTGACTCAAAGTGTACAGATAGATTGGGAAGAGAGAGAGAGAGAGAGAAAGACGTGCTCAAAGCTCAAAAATATGCTGTTTCATTTTACTTTTCATCTTCTCTCTCTCTCTCCATCATTTGGAGCTTTACGGCTTTGAGCGAGGATATCAACAAAGAGAAAAAGAGGTGATTGGAAATGGAGTTGCGAGAAGCCTATCTTCTCTTTTTTTATAATATATCACTTTCATCATCTATTATTTTACATGTAGAAAAAAAAACTTTGCCCAAATTTACTCTAATCTAGATACTAGACCCCTAGAATCTAATAAACTATCCCCACGCCCCACTGAACACAACAAATAATTTATTATCCTTTAATAAATTTGACATTTTATTTCCCAAAATGTTCAATCATCTCCTTCTCTCTCCCTCTCTTACTTTTTGATCTAAAATTCTTTTGTTCTAATCTCTCTCTCTCTCTCTCTCTCTCTCTCTCTCTCTTTGTAGAAATTTTTTTTTTTTAAAAGTTAAAGACAATTAAAAATTCATCAAATAAAGATGAAACGATTTCTCAACTAAATTGACTGGAATTTCTTGAGAATTTTTATCTTAGTTTTCTGCCTACATAATACATTTATATATTTATATATATATCATGTTCATGTATACATGACTGTATAAAGTTCATTTGTCTGATATAATAAATAAAAAGAAAATGACAGTCTAAAAATAATTTATTGTGTACAAAACGAGAGGAAGTGTGAATGGGAAGATGAGAGGGGGTAGGGGTGCACAAAGTACCTATATATATAAAAAAAGACGAGAAAAAATTCCAGAGGGCAAAAAGATTTTAGATTTTTTTTATAGTGTCAATATAATGGATAATTCATGACTCTTCAAAAGAGAGAGAGAGAGAGAAAATAGAAGGTTTGATCTCTCTCCAGTAAAGAGTGGAAATTTTTGATATTTTGTAAAACCTAACCTAAACCATGTCTCAAGTATCAAACTTACTATACACAATATGTACACAAATGTATAGAGAGAAAAAAAAGACTACTTTTATTTACTTTCATGAGAGTGTCTTTTTCCATACAATGTGTATTTGTACACAGTCTGTGTGTTTGTGTGTGTATATAAAACTGTGGGGGGACTACGTTTACCAGTATAAAAACTTTTCTTGCTCAAACTTACAAGTTTAAGCTGATACCTGCCAAAAATCTGTCTACTTATAAGATTGCACACTAACCATATCATCGTCACATTTATAGATACCCCACAAGTTGGAGACTTGAGAGTGAGTGAGAGAGTGTGTGTGTGTGTGAGTGAAAGGGAGAGAGAAAGTACAGAAGAAGGAGAAAGAGCTTTGATTGATTTTCTATTGAGCATTGTCTCGCTCTCTGTCTTGTTCTTGTTCCAACACACGTCCCTCCTTTTATTTTACAAAGACACTGAGAGTGGGTGAGTCACAAGTTCAAACTGTAGACTACACACAATTTTCTTCCATCTTCTTTTTAACACAGATTAAATTTTCTCTCTTGTGTGTCTCTTTATAAAAGTAAATTTGTGAATTTTTAAGTAGCCTCCATTTTTTTGACTTTCTCAATCTTATCTTTCTATCAACATAACAAACATAATGTACATTCACAGAATTTCTCTATTGTGTATGTGACTAGAGTGTACAAAGAGAGAGAGATGGTTATATAATTTGATTTTTTGTTAGGCAAGAAAAATTTCTTTGAAATAATAAACCCCCCATCATGTATAATGATCCTTCATATTCATGTACAATGTACAATGTGTGTGTGTGTACCTTCACATCTCTCACATAGAAAAAAAGATGGAGAAAAGAAAAACTGCTTTCTCCTTTACAAAATATATATATAAATATATACATATAGAAAGTTATGAAGAAGACACGTAACATGAGAAAGAGAGAGAGAGAGTGTAGGATTTTCTCAAAAATACATTTCACTTGAGAGAGCAACAGCTATAATATGTACTTCATATTATATAGTCAAGTATCACATTACAATGTATGTGATTCTTCGTATGGAGAAAAACATATGCAGATTTTTATGCCCGAGGATGAAACTCAGTTCATGTACTTTTATACATGTACACGTGCATATTGTATATAGGGGAAGAGTATGTAAGATGAAAAGAATAAGATCAATAATAATAAATTATAAGAGAGACTACATACATTAAATTATATAAAAAAAGTTTGTATACATATATATGTACATAATATTAGATTGTATATTCTATCCACTACACAAAATAACTTTATGAAGAGCTAAGAGCGAGAGAGGGAGAAAAACTTACTTCCGTCGCAGGAATTGAGATGAGGTCTTGTGAGCCATGTTCAAAGTGAGGCCAGGGCATGAGACTCTATTCAACAAGAAAAAAAAATTGTATTAAAATATATTATTTACTAACAACTTTACTCTATATATATATACTGTATATATAAGTATCACATAAATTCTAAATATTTTCTTTAATAATTTTAATAATATTTCCATCATTTTACATAAACTTTGCCTTATGCCCACCAATTTAATTTACATAACAATTTTTTTTGATACAATTTATATAATCAATTAAAATTTACAAATGTCAAATTGGTTCAATCTCTCATTTTTTTTAAATATCTGTTTTAAAACAGATTCGGTTGAGAGAATTTATTCCCTTTTTCTGTAAATTAAAGAGAGAGAGAGAAAAATAAAAGATGAAACAACTAAAATAAAATGGAGTGGGTGAAAAAAAGAAAATAGTTAGAATTTGTCAATTTAAATTCTTTACCTTCATCTCTATACTCAATTCCCAAGGTTTTGATGGAGAGTCAAGTGACTGAGTGGCAGTTGGGAGGTCGGAGGAACTCAATGAAATGGATGGAATTGGATGCCTTTTAGAAAATTGAGACATTTGTTGTAAATTTCTTGTACTCAGTACTCCTCCATCCATTTCTAAGGGATCAAAATTATTATCATCATCTTCATCCAGTCCTGGTGATGAACACCCACCAGCTGTACTTTTTTTATGTAAAATTTGACCGTCGAAACTGGAGGAGGGTGACAATGACAAAGTCAAGGGTTGTAAAGGAGACCATGGTCTACTAGCTGAGATTTAATATAAAATACAAATTTTTTTTTAATTAAAATTTCTTTTCAACAAACTTAAATTACCATATTAATGTATACTGTAATATACTATACATAGAATAAAATATTCGCGTTAAAGTTTGTAATCAACTTTTAACGCCTCCTTAATTATTAGTCGTTGAATTGTGAGGAAATGTATTTTTTTTACTAGAGAAAGGAGATCAAGGTGAGAGAGAGAAAACTGTTGAGAGATGAGGAAGGTGGTATTGAATTTAAATAATATTTTTTGAGGCCATTTCTTATTCTCAAATTAATTAGTGTAAACCTTGGACTTTATTAGTCGATTCAATCGACTTTCTCCCCTACAAGAGAGAGAGAGATAGAGAGAGAAAGTCTCTTAAAAGAAGGAAATCTGGCATAATTGCAGACTAGTAAGACGCACATACAAAGTATTCAAATTCTCATTAAGCCTTTTCTCTCTACTAATGGGCAACGTGACGCCATAAGACTGTGGCTCTGACTTTCTCTCACTTTCTCTGTACGTCGTCAGCTCTTTTCATTTCCCTTCAGCTTCACAGTTGAAAATACTTGAACGTCTAAATGGCTACGATACAATAATATGTATATATGTGGAATAAGGAAATGGTTTGGAAGAGAAAAGAGAAAAGTCTGCGTCTGCAAGGAGCAAAAAAAATTGTCAAAATTAAATTGAGTAAAGAGAACCAGGAGGGAGGGGAAAGAGGAGGGGGGAGTTTCAACATACATTTTTTTCTCTATACATTTCATGAAAAAAAAAGAGAAAAAGCTTTTCACTACACTGTACAATTTACAATTTTGGCTCGTCGTTTGGCAAATCTGTTGATATATTAGGTAGCAGGAGCAGGGTTTCGAGGTTTGGTCCCTTACTCCATTTATTTTGAAAGGAGTAACAAATCATTTGTTGCTATCACTTTCTCCTTTTTCTATACACATAATTTTTTTTCTCCATTATATATCCTATATATATATACATATACATCCATTTTCTCTTTCTATTTTTCTGTCCACTGATACATCATCTCTCTCTCTCCTTTTTGTGTGTCAAATGCTGACAAATAAAATTCAACAGTTTACTCCATTTGTACTCTGGCTGTGCTATTGTATAGGTAAAATTCAAAAAGTTAGAGGACACTTGAATTTATTAATAAATAAATACAATTTATACACCTCGTTTCATTTATAACTCTAACACATTACAAAAAAGAGAAATGTATATGTATATTATATGTATAGACATGTTAACAATCCAAAGAATTAAATGTCATGTCTTTAAATATGGATAACTTTCTCTCTCTCGTAATAAAATACATGGAGTGTAAAAAAAGATATGCTGTTCATGATGGCATGATGGCTACATTAAAAATAATAATTGTGGACTGTACATTTTATATGTGTGTCTGTGTATTTAAGTAATTGCTCTAGTGACAATTTCAGGAGAGAGAAAAAAAGCATGAGGGACTTTTCTTTGGCAACTTTCTTTTCACTCAGTTTTTTTCTATACAAAAAAAAGAAATGAAAAGAGAGAGAGAGAGAAAACTAATTCAAGAAAAGAAAAAAAAAGTGGAAATGACTTTAGCTCTGTCTGTGAGCGTGTGTGTTGGAGAGAGAGAGCTGGAGATTGGTTTTTTATGGATGTAATGTAGATAAGATCCATGGTCTTAAGCATAAAATTTCTATAGTACTATTTTACCTATACAGATACGTGTATCTGGATAGACTCTAGAGAGAGAGAGAGAGAGAGTCTTAAATTGTTACAGTCTCCACCCACCATTCACTAGTAGTGAATCACTACACTATTCCCTTGTATATCCCATCTCCTATATATTTGTACATGTAGAATTTGGCTATACAAATAGTTTTCTTCAAGAAGTGGAAAAAGAGAAAGTTGAGCAAAAAAAAGAAAGGGAGCATTCCTCGTTTGTTAGAAGAGACTACTAATAATAATCATGGTGGCAAATGTGCCATCAACTTTTCACCCTGTCAACTTTACTAAAGACAAAAGTATACGAGAGAGTTTATATTGACTAGGGTCTGTCTGCATATAAGAAAATCTTTTTTTTTTCTTTTTTGGATAGGAGAATGGAACGTAATCCAGTTGAGAAGAAGGTGATTTACCCATGTCAATAAATCATTACGGATCACGTATACAATTTAACAGCTAACAATCCACCGTCGTAAACAAAAAATTTTTTTCAACACCCTTTGCCACACTTTCCCCGGTACTTTCATTCTTTTTCCATTTCTTTTTTTTATAAAAATTTTTTTTCTTGTATTACACATATTTTTTTCCTCTAACTAATGGAATCTAAAAAACCACTCTCGAGAATAAAAAGTCCATGAAGGATATATAAATATAAATTAAATATACAAAAAAAATCTTTTTGGCTTTGAATCTCAATCTCAACTCACTAAATAAGAAAAGAAATTTTTTTTCCAACAATTTTAGTGGAAAAGAAAGATATCTTTATTTTCCGAACAAAAAAAGAAAAAATATACATTTTTATCATTTTCTTTTTTTTTTAAAAAAATTAATATTTCATCAAAATCAGCGAGACTCCCCAGTCCCAGTCCTAGCTACCTCAGAATATTTGTAGAGCCCCTGATTTTGTGTTTGAGAGACGTCATTGATTTTTTTTATTGAAGTAAATCTAAGGCTTCGCTAAAGAAATGGAGACGAGACAGGAGCGGCGGAAGAAAAAGAAGAAGAAAAAAAAGTGGAATAGTTTAAAGAGAGAAGAGTATGTATCAAGTACATCTTGATGGAGAAACAACAACAGATTTTCTATTGTAGGTTTCTTCTAACTTGAGAGCTGAGCTATGTCAGCAAGCTCAAGTGAAAAATCGATAGAAGAAAGTAGAGGACAGAGAACAAAACGGAGGAGAAATAAGAAACCAAAAAGAGAGAGAAAGTTTCAAGAAATCTAATGTACCTTTTGGATTTATGTGTACAAAATCCACAGGGGGGTCCTATACCATATCCATATGAGAGAGATAGAGAGTGAGTGAGTTTTGTGCTATAAAAATGGGGACTGTTTTCAAGACTTTGATTAAAATTTTGTACTTATTCTTAGACTCAAACATTGTATAATAATACATTGGTACATCTATATATATATATATATATATATATACACACACATGACTATGATTTATACACGCACTGAGATTTCCTATTACTATACCTACGAGACTACACACACGGTTGACCTGACCCCATAATGTAGAAAATGTTGAATCATATTAAACTTTTAGAGAGAGAGAGAGGGAGAAATCTGGAAAAAAATGGAAAAGAAGAGGAAGAGAGATTTACGAGTGCAAATAAAGGTTACAGCATAAAATTTATGTTATACACCTCATACACGTTAGTTATAACTGCATATAAAATGTATGGAGGTAGTAGGTATAAAAATGTATAATGAAATGGGCGGGTGGTGGAGGACACAACGGCAACTACCTCCTCGACCCAAAGACCTCGACCAAGAAATTTTGAGGAGAACAAGAAAAAAAAGAGGGAGATAAAAACTTCAATACCCTGGGCTATCTAAGTTTATTAATATTATTACATTTATATATGTATATATATATCATGTCGCAATGTATACGAGAGGAAGAGCCATACATTGTAGACATGGTACACTTGAGCTCGTCTCTGTGTAAGTGGTTTGTGGATGATGTCAAGAGAGAGAGAGGAGAAGAAGAAAAAATTATTTTTGACATAGAATTATAGATTTTTTATAGAAAATGTCAAGTGAGTCAAGTGAGACAAGGAGCAAAATATACATTGTTCATCTATTCATTTTATAGAGAGAAAAAAAGAGAAGAAGAAGACAAACCTCCTTGGTTTGGACCTCCTGCAGTTGGGACGTCAATGGAGAATGATCTGTGGAGAGTCGGGCGAGCTCTGTAGTTAGTGGATGAAATAGTCTCTTTTTCTTTTCCTGGATGACTAGTCTTAATCTTGTTGCTCATCCGCTTTACGTAGATGGACATCCAGGCCACGTAGTAGTTACAGAATACCAATTCGCCAATCTGCACACACACACAGAGAAAGACACAGTCACAAGACATGAGAGAGAGAGAGAGAGAGAGAGGAAGCAGCAGGAGTAAAAAGAACCATGTGGAGTTATAATATTTCAAGAGTTTTCCAACTTAAAATCTCATATATTTTATTCCATATACATTTAATATATAAATTTTTCCTACGCACATAAACTAACATGTCCCATCAACCCATATCTTCCCTATCTTTATTTTTACTATGTAAACTCCACTTCCATACAGAGAGAGAGAGAGAGAGTCTACATGTTGAATATTAAGAGCAACCGCCCTAGTCATTTCTTTAATACAAAACTCCAACTAAAAGCCTTGTTCCCTTTTGTGTACACACATGGCGACATGGTCATATAGTCTTTTTTCTCATCAAGTAATTTACTTGCTCCACACAAATACTGGACTAGAGGACTAAATGAGGAGGAGGGGGGGGGGAGGAGTACTGGAGAGTTGGAGAAAGTGAGCAATTAATTTCTATATGCTAATAGTACCAGAGGGAATATTTACATCATGTAAATTTTGTGGTTGGAATCCCCCAAACCACAACTTTTATACAGTTGTAAAAATCAACCTTACATATTATTATACAGATTACTATCATCCATTTTTTCCAAAAAACCATACATATGTAGTATGTAGTGTACTAGTACATAACAGTGACTTTAACTTTGTACAGTCTTTTGTTTGTGTGTGTGTGTAGACTAATAAAGTAGAGAAAATTTTCTATTTTTTGACCTTTTCTCAAATGATCTAGTAAATTACTTTAACTACAAATTAATGGATAAGAGTAAGAGTCTAGTCTCCCCTCTTGCCTCTCATGTGTCTGTAATATAAATAGTACATGGACATAAAATGTCCAGTGTACTTTCCCTCACTATTTTTTTCTTGTGTAGAAACTAATAGCAGATTGTATAGAATAGAAACCCCCCCTCCCCATCACGTCTCCCCCTCCTCTTTTATTATTTCTCATTGTCAAAGACGTGAGAGAGAATGGAGGAGGAGGGGGAGATGAACACGGGAGATAATAGACTTTTGCAAAGAAACAACCCCATTCAACTCCCTTTTGACTTCTTTTTTAAGTCAACGTTAGCATATTATATCTCTATATAGAGATAGTGTGTATAGTCTTTTTCTTGACTGAAACTGATTACCATTAACCTTTCGACAAGAAGAGAGAGAGAGAGCGGAGGAGGAGGAGAATGGGTGGTGGTGAGGCATATGGTGTAATTTGAAAAGACTTTTCCATGTTATATAAGAGTAAGAGGAAAAGGCTGCTAGTTAGCGTTATAATAATTTACCATTCATCAACCATCACATCCAGATCTCTCTCCCTTTTCTCTTGCTTTTATCTAATATGCGCATTTCGAATTACAAAGTTCGGTAGCATCTTCACCATCCAATTCCTTTCTCTCTCTCTCTCTCTTCATGCATAAATGCATGACAGTCTTTTTTACATGTACATGTATCTACAGACTATACATATATACAATAGACAATGTATTGAACTCATCTCTCTCTCTTTTCTTATGTGTGTCATGTGTACATTCTTGATAAAACACTATGAGGGGAGTTAGCATTGAAAAAAGTTGTGACTTTGACACAGACCAAAAAAAACCTTTAGTTTCTAATACAGTTTTGGGAATTTTAGCATTCCATTTCATGGCTGACAAAAGGATAAGAGAACAAGTGGATGAGAAAAAAAAAGTCAGTGTGTGTGTATCGACTTTTTTGAGTCTTTTTCTTGTGAAAACCAAAAGAAAAGTAAAAAAAAAGTTATACAAAAATACTCTCTCTCTATATATATATACTAAATTTCCATTCTTTTTTGTCCCTCTGTCTCATTTCTTCGCATTCAAATAATGTATAAACTTTACAGAGAAAGTGGAGAAAGAGGAGAAAGTGTAGGAGGGTGGAGGAGGAGACAAAAGATAAAACAATCAGGAGACTACACTATGCACTCAAAAAGAAACCATTCCTAGTGACTTTAAGGATCTTTAATGGGACAAAATAAATTTACGGGTGTGTGTGTACTACATATATTCCTCCTTTTTCAATTTTTTTTTGAGGCAAAATGAAGTATCTCTTGAATGTACAATTTTTTGCAAATGGCTTCTTCCCACTCTGTCCCTCGTGTCACTGTGGTACAAGTAGTGCAGATAAAATATATTCACTCGTCAGCATAGTAAACTTATACATTAACATGAGAGGAGAGAGGAAGAGATTGGAACAAATCCGTTTGAAATTGTGTATACATTATTTATTTTTGGATATAGATAAACATCTTTTTATTTCCCTCTGTCTCCTCTCATGGCCTTTCCTCCTCGTCCATGATCTCTTGACCTGAAGATTGACAATGTGTATAATATGTAATAATATCAATCCAAATGGTTTTAGTTTTATGACTTGGGTATTACTTTTGACAATACAAATACACAACAGAGAGAGAGAGAAACATTTTATGGCTTGACTTTCTATGGAATTTATACAATTGACATGAAAAGTACACAAATACTCCCTGACCAAAATTCTCTTCTAGTTATCTTTATAGACGTCAATTTTTGAAAAAAAAAAATATCTAAAACCCTTTTTTTTCATGATACACTAATCCCATGTCATATATTATTGTTTGGATGTGTAATGTAACATGAAAAAATAAACTACATAATCATTCTCTGCTTAAATATCTCTTCTTGTTGTATGTATGTGCATGTGTACGTGTGGACTTGTACAAAAAAAACGTATAAACTATAAAAAAACATGTACACTGTCTACTCAATGGGATTTGACCGTTCTAAAAGGATTAGGAAAAAAAACTCCAACTCCAACTCAACTCACAAAGTCAGTGGAGTGGGATCAAGAATCCTTAGATAGAATTTGTCATTTTATTTTTTTATTTTTTTTTTCAAAAAAATACGTGCTATACTTTATATTCAGGATTGTTTTTTTAGTAGTGAAATCATCCCTTTTTTTATTTGCTATCAGGTACAGACTATAAAAACAGTATATGGCATGTCATAGGCAATGGACACAATCTAAAGTGGGTCACATATCACATGCAATCAAAAAAGTAACAAATAAAATTTCTATTCAAGTTTCCTCCATTAAACGCGTACACACACACACACGTCTCAAAAATAAATATAAATAAAGTTACTCAAATTAAAATTGCTATCTTTTTAATGCGTTCATATATATTGATTTGTACTTTATAAAGAGAGAGAGAGAGAGAGGATATTTTTACAAAGTGCAGCATTATTGGATTCAATTGAGTGACTACATAATTCATGAAATGGTGAGAGGGTGTTCTCATCCATGTAGTCTTCAAGGTAAATATTTCATCCATCTATGATTCCTCTATAATTTTTTTTTCTTCTAAACTAATGAGACTCAAACTTTCAACTTACATTATCTTTTTTTTTCTACTCTCTTTTTTGGCCTTTACAACACACGAGAGAGAGAGAGAGAGAGAGGGAGTTCATACACACCCTGTTTAAATATTTACAAAAAAAAGTATACAGCTCTAGACATAAAAACTCTTTTCGGGGAAAAAAATGAGTCAACAGAAATATAATCAATGATAAATATATACAGAGAATATTTTTGGACATGTTAGTATTAGACCTACAACAAAAAAAACAATCATCTCGAACTCTTCCTCATCAAAATACTCACCACATTTTCTTGCTTTTTTTTATTGCTTTCAATTCAATTGCAAATTGACAAATTTTTATTATTATTATGATTACTACCCTCTCTGTTGCCTTGTTGTGGTTATTGTAAATGTACATGTACATGTAACGTATAAGGAGATAAGAGACGTAAAAAATATGACAAGAGATACCTACACTCCAACTCTAACTCTATCTGTCTATCTAATATCTCTGTTACAGATACACAGAGAAAAAGAGGAGGAGGAGGGGGAGGGAGGGGATATAAGTAGAATCCCCATGGAAAGTGGAACAAGTGTAAAATTTTACTGTCATCTCCTGATTACGACTACGATTTTAATGGCTTTAATACAAGAATAATAATTAGTTCAGTCTACACATGAAATTTCATAGAGTTGAAGTGCACTGAGTGGTGTGTGGGATAAAGTCGGGGGAGATTGTGTGGAGCAATAAATATTCAGGAGGATATTCACTACACCAAGATATTAGTCAAGAGGCGAAGAGAGAGAGGAGAGTATAAAACGGAGGCGGCATTTTATAACAAAAACATAATAAATTTTGTATAAAATTCCCTTCTAATTTGCCGCATCGTAATCCTCTCCCCATCATACGTTTGATGATTACTCTTGCTTTCCCCTCTATATTAAAAATCTTCCCCTGTATCCTCATATAACCTCATGTATTAATATAACACAGTTATTTCAAAATTGGCTTTATAAAGGTAAAATACATGATAAAATTCCTGTGAGTGGAAATATTTATAATGAATCAATCTAAAAATTTTAGCGTGGGAGGGTCTACTCGTAAAGATAAACTCATCAAAACATGCAAAAATACATTTTCCACTACTTACTCTAATGACAAGTAATAAAATATTAAGGAGACAACACAGGAAGTAGGAACAATTAATTATATTTCTAATTATTGTACATGCATATATACATAATAAAAAAAATAGAGCAATGATTTCTGACTCACCTGACATGGACTTTGAAAAGTGAGTTCTAAAATAGAACAACCTGTCCGACCCATACGATCACCATGAGACTCTGGGAGTTGGACAGCAATGGGTCCTTTCACAGTAAAAGGAATGGCTTCCTTACCCCCCAAATTGTTGTAGGCTACGGCACACGATTTAGTAGGATCCATTCCACCTGTCTGTCTCTTCAAAAGGATGAGGTCGTCATGAAGAGGAAAACAGAGAGAGACGGAGGGAGATCCGTTAGAGATTTTCTTGTGCAATCCCCAATCAACACGAGTCGCAATCAGGAAGTTATCTGATAGAAAGTGTGAGAGGAGGAGACAAGAGAGAAAGAAGAAGAGGGATAGCCTTTAGCATGTTTCATGATGGATTACTTATAATCTATAGAAACCTTCGTCTCTCTCCCAAACTCTCTTTGAATCTGACTACAGACACGTCCTTCATGCTTCCTCTACCCACCAAAAAATTTTCCATCAAATGAAAGGAGAGAGGAGCCTTTTGTAGAATAGCAACACAAGAGAGAGAGAGAGAGAGAGAGAGAGAGAGAGAGAGAAAAGAATTAATAATTTCCCTTCATGTGTCGTCACTGTGGCCATACTACATGATATACTCCATTTCAACTTACATGTATACCTTTAGTCAAGTCAGTTACTAACTTACACGAACAGTGTAATTTAGGTTTTAACCGTGACAGCTGGTGATTATGCTTCTCTCTTAGACTGTACTGTCAGCTCCTCGTGTGTGTGTGTATACCCTACAAAATGGTAATAGTCGGTGTCAGGAGTTTCCAGAAAGAGAGAGAGAGAGAGGTATCAACTCTGGTTACCATGACGAAAAAAGACTCCCCGCCTAATTTCAACGGCGAGTGAAAATACTGTCTTGCATGGTTTCCACATCCCAACAAAAAATAATAATAAAATACAAGTTATGAAATTTTCTCTTTTTCATTTCTTCCAACTATCTTCTATTTCATTTCATATGCACGAGTAAACTGAAAACTGATATGTATGCTTTCATGTAATAAAAACATTTATTTAGAGAAAAATAATTAATTGAATTAAAAGTAATCTATATCACACACACAAGAGACTAGACAATGAGAGACAATTGAAAATGGACGAGACAAGGTACAAAAAAAGTAGACTGATGATTATTATTTTCACCGCAAATAATTATTTTTTTTATTATGCTTTTTCATCACGAATATTCCTTTTTCTTCCTTTTTTTCGTAGTATCTGTAGTTAGAGTACAGCAATAACCAATGATAAATAATTAATTAATAATCATCTACACTCATAATAATAGTCACTCTTTTTTCCTTTCTTTATTTCTTTCTTTCTCTTTTTTTCATCAAAAAAAGACTTTTTTCCTTGTCTTTTCTTTGTGGTATATATGTTTTTTCTAGCACGTTTAAAGTATGACTTTTTTTATATCTAGGGAATTTTTTTGGGGGGAAAACTCTAGTAGGCATTTATATTCTTTTTTTAAATGTTTTTTTTTCATCATAATAATATTTTTCCTTTTTTTAAACTTTCATAACAGTAAATTTTAATAATAATAATATAATATATATATATAATATTTAATAGTATATCCTTTTTTTTATTATTATTTAATAATTTATTATATATATATATATATATATTTACTTATTTTATAATAATATATATAAATTAGGCAAAATAAGACTGCAATATATATGAATATTTTTTTCCCTTTTTTTTATTTATTGGAATGTGTCTATCGCGTGTGAAGATCAAGTTTAGTCCAGATTCGTACACAATAGAATAATTTTAGCGCCGCACACCTGGCACTAAATCTGGGATCTGGGGATGAGGAGGGAATGGGGAGTGGGGGGAGAACAAGATGAGGAGTACAAGAATTGATAAAAATTGAAGAGATGCGAAAAATGGCAAAAAATGGGGAATGAGAGAGAAAAAAAACTGAAATATTTAAAAATTAATTAGCTCTCAGATTTGCACTTGAATTAAAAAATGTTTTAAATATTTTTTTTTCATCTTTCCTTCAGTTATCAATTATCAATCTTGTTTTTTTTTGAATATGTTTTATATTAATGAATGAAGTATATATTTTTAAATTTAAATTATGGATGTTAATATTTAAATCGTTGATCCACCACTAAGGGCGAGTCGTTTCATTTGCCTTATGGCAGCCGTAGCATGATAAGCATTCCTCCATCGAGACTTGGCACAATTTTTCTTCAGTTGTTCGGAAACAGTACCATGAATGTTCTTGCTACTAGCTTCATTACCGCTTATCCATGGATGTCCCAATGCTTGTTTACAAGTAAATCTTCTCTCCACATCAACCATCATCATCATTCGAATAAAATCTTTCGCTGAATCACTAATGTCATCCCAGTAGGGTGAGTCAAATTCAAATTCCCCTTTAAGAATTTGAGCAAATAAATTTGCATCATTTTCATCATAGAAGGGTGGGTAGCCACATAAAAGGATGTAGGAGATGACTCCAATTGACCTGTAAAATTTATCACACCATGAGGTCAAGGGTACAGACACTACAAATTACTCATAATGGTTCATGTACACTAACCACTAATATTTTATACAATTAAACTTAATTGTAAGAGAGAGAGAGAGAGAGGTTAAGAAATTAATGATGACATACCATACATCTACAGCCTTGCCATATGGTTTTTGGGCTAATACTTCAGGAGCTACATAACCAGGTGTCCCACAGGCTGTGGCCATGATTCCAGAGTCTTCCATTTTAGACAAACCAAAATCACTAATCATGATTTTACTCTCCTCTTCTGGACAATAGTACAATAGATTCTCAGGCTTCAAGTCTCGGTGAACGACTCCTTGATCGTGCATGTAATTGACTGCCTCCAATATTTGACGAATCAAATCAGCAGCATCTTTTTCTGTATATGAACCTTTCTCAACTATACGATCAAATAATTCTCCTCCTGTCACCAATTCCATCACTAGATAAACTCTTGTTTTGTCTTCATATGTCTCCAATAGTTGCACAATATTTGGGTGCTTCAATCTGTCAATTTAAAAAACAATATTATTTTAATTAATTATTATTATTATTACTAAAAGTTTTATTTACAAAATATTTCATCACACAAGTATTATCATTATCCCTAGAGCCCAACCTTTATTAAAAAGTTGAGACCACAAAAACATTATGAGGATAAAAAAAATTAGTTTAAAGCTTGAGTAATAAATATCATGTTAATCATAATTCCTTGACAAAAAGGTTATGAGAGCATTTCCATTCATAACTTTTGTCTCCATAATATATTTTCCATAACATCCCCCACTCCTTTCATGTAACATACATATCAGTATAATTTATATACAAAAAGTAGATAAAATAACATTTAATACATACAAAGTCATTGGCGGCCGTCTAATACTTGAAAAAAAAACTTTTTTTATACATAATATAATGCCAACGACATGGAGGGAGAATATATTATGGAAAATTACATGGTATTATCATTACAAAGTTCATCTTATGTGTGTCTATGTGTGTAGACTAATAGTTACTCATGCAAACTACTCTCCATAACTTGTACAGATATTTCTAAACAAAATAGTGTACAACAAACCCATTCACCATCCTCTCCTAAAACTCTAAACATAAAATGAAACTATTGTGTGCAGAGAGAGAGAGAGAAGTGAAGGAGCTATACAAATAATAATTCTAGAATGTGTTTTAGAGAGACACTAGAAGGCACATTATAAATTTTACAACAACTTCCAACAATTTTCCACCGGCTGCAAAATTAACCAAGCAGCCAGTCAACCAGGGAAAAGAAGAGAGAGAGAGAGAGAAAAAAAAAAACAAAAATCTTTTTCTCTTACAACATATCACTTATATACATAAAAAACAACATACATAAATGTAGGTCTACAATAAATATCCTACATTATACACTATCCATTCCTACACCAAGGTAGTCTTTTAATGTGTCTAAAACTCTATAAAGAATAAAAAAAAATATAAAGAGTAGACAGCTTTTGTGTGGAACATAGAAAAAAGGGAAAAAAATATCCACAATGTCTTGTCTCATTTCATCAGTAGAGAGAGAGAACGTACACATAAAGCGAACACAATATCCCACCATAAGCTATAATTCCGTAAAGCCGTAAGAGGAATGACAGCGATAAGATAAAGTCCATTTTCTCTACTCTACAGACACACACTCTCTCTCTGTGTTGTATGTCTGTATACTATTTTCTATCTCTGAATCTGATGTGGGAACAAAAGGAAAGACGTGCAAAAATTGTTTTCTCTCACTTACTACTCCACATAAGCACACCAAAAAAAAGTGTCCAGCTTGAGCACGAGAGGTTTTTTTTACTTTCTTTCTCTCTCTCTCTCTCTCTCTCTCTAGAATCATTTGACTCTCTCACACATTTACGTCTGGCACCAGATGCTTCTTTCGTCTCTCCCTCTCTCTGTCTACTTCTTTATACTCTCTTGCCTTTCTCTTTTTTATATTTATTCTGTTCTTTTGTTCCACTACAAAATTTGTATGCAATGCATTACACTCTAATACCATTTCAGCTCATCATTATCATTTTCTTAATGTACTTTCCACTCACGATTAATTTTTCCCTCAGTACACAACCATATTACATTTATATATACAGACAGTCTCATAAATAATGAACATGTACACTTTATATATGTAAGTGTGTGTATTATCTCAATGGAGTCAACTAAAAGGTCAATTTTTTGTGCATGATCAGTTGTTCAATTTTGATTACAAAATAAGTGACAGGGAAACGTCAAAGGTAGAGAGAGAGAGAGAGTTGAGTAATTAGAAAAGAGGCATAAATGTCACTCTCATAATTTAAAATGGACATGAACTAGAAAATAATTTAATCAATCTCTCTACAAGGTTACAATCCTTGACTATAATTATGTACAAGTCCTAATTCTAATCCCCAACACACTCACACATTACACAAAATAATGATTATTGATATTTAACTACCGTCTCTAGTCCCTCCTCTCTCTCTCTGTAGATGTGTCTCTACTTTTACAGGGTAGATTGGATCAAAGTAAAAGAGTAAAGAATTGAGAGAAAATGGAGGATTTGGGGGAATGTACAAATGATATAGGAAATGTAGTGGAAGAAAGTACATAAAATAGTGAATGGGGAGGAATGTCTCTTCTCTCATTATAAATTGTTAGAAATTAGACTTTCATTCACTTGAACTAATCCATGATAAAAGGGGGGAATTGTCTTGTGCTCTATTTTATACAACTATTCACCTACATCTACCCGATACTCTCCTGTCGGTTGTCCCATATAAACTCAACGTATGCAATGTGTAAATTACAAGTTATGCATATACATCATCATCATCATCCCTTCACTCCCTCTTTGTCGAAGAAATGAAGACTTTCGGCAATAGTTCATGAAAAAGGTCATAAAAGCTTATAATAGTCCTTTTTATTCTCTCTCTTTCAAGAATAAAATGAGCTCATATTATACTTCTACTCTTCATTCTCCACACAGTCAGGCCATTCAGTGAGACAAGACTGAGTGGAAAAAAAGAAGAAAGAGCAGGACTCTGGAGTAGTAAGGAACCGGAACAGAAAAGACATGGCATGACCTTCTACAAGATAGAAATTTTCAACACAACTTTTATATCTTTATATCTTTTTCTTCTCTCTCTCTCTCTCATCATATCCTTTCCACGAGAAAAAGAGTATGAACTTCTCTCTCTCTCTCTCGAAAAAAGTCTCGAATAACATCCAACTCTCCACCCCCACTATCCCATCAAAGTAATAGAGAGAGAGAGAGAGAGAGAGAGTAGAAAAACGAGTAGCCTACAAGTTTTCTTCGAGTTTTTTTATCATGGAAAAAGAAAGTAAAGAAGAAAATCTTGAATAAGAAGATGACTGAATTAAGGTTCCTTTTTTTCTCCCTTCATCTCTCTCTCCTGTCTACTTTCCATAACTCTGTCCAATAGACCCTATGAAGAGAAATGAGAGTCGTATCCAAAAAACACTCTTATCTCAACTTGCATTCCTTCAAAAAAAAAATATATCCGACACTACACACAGAGAGAGGAACGAGATAGACGAGAGAGAGAGAGGAATACAAGACCAAGAAACGTTTTCGGATAACCAACAAGACTACGAGAGACGAGATGAGAGAGAGAGAGAAAGAGAGAGAGAGAGAGAGAGAGAGAGAGAGATGAAAGAGAGGTGTGAAGATTGTAAATTTACGCTTCTCCTCTCAGTCAATTCAACACCTTCCCTGTATTCCCTCCATAGTGATAAAGAGCGAGAAAGAAGATGGAGGAGGAGAAAAGAAAAAGAAAAAAATCTATAATACACAGACACACCGTCTAGAATCTAGATTTCTTTTCATATTCCACCCCAGCACGTACCATAGATTCACAAAAAGAAGAAGAGAAAGAGATGGAGAAAAAAGAAGGCCAAGGCACAGACAGAGAGAAAGAGAGAGAGAGAGAGAGAGTCATCATATATAGCTGTCAAAGAATTTAAATGCCATGACGTGATGATAATTTATTATTACACATACAAGAAGAAGCTCAAAAATGACAAACTGACAGAGTCACTTGACATTACCCAAGCATGTGACCTAAACATCGTACACACACACTCTCTCTCTCAGTCTACCTCAAATTCCTTGTCATAACACTTATTTTTTAAAAAGAAAATGAATACAAAAAAAAACTTTTTATAGTCCTCGTCATTGAGACAGTTTTCTTCTTCCTCTTCTTTTTTTTGACAAGTAACATGATTCCTCAATTGTTATTTTTAGCGTTTCAACACAAATATCCCACAGGGAATCTTTTTTAAAGCCCCTCTCCTCCTCCCCTCCCAAACAAGAACTTAACTGCATACTGTAGTGGAGTAAAGGAGAGAAATCAAGTGTATAAATATTTTACAAGGCTAAAGAAAAACTTTTCTCTCTCCTATCTGTCTGTACTCTTCCAACCATTACCATTACAGTTATCATTATCATTTATATTTTTTGATACATAGAGATGGACCAATCTCTCTCGAGTATTACAAAGTAAATGGCAAAGAAAATAGAAAATAGAAAGAGGTAGAAGAAGGAAAGATGAAGAAAAAGATCTTTTGTAGTTTTTTTTGGAATTTTTTAAATTCATGTAAATTTAAATTGACGATGTAGATGACCCAATTTTATTTTTCCTGTACAAAACTCAAACTACCAAATGTTCCTTTCCCTCCCAACAAAATGAGCATCTCTCTCTCTCTCTCTCTCTTTTCCATTTTCTTTATTCTCCATACTTTTTTACTCAACATCAAAAAATAATGAATGGCCAGACCTGATAAGAGCAAGAGCAAAAGCAAGAGAGGTAAATTATACAAAGCAGTGTAATAGAAAAAGATGCTGAAAATGGCAAAAAAAACTGCTTCAAGGTGTCCATAAGATTATCCTCTTGCTCCTTATTCCTTATTTCATCAGGTCCATTTTCAGAGAGTCAGTTTTGAGAAAATTATAGGAGTACGTACGTATACAAATATAATATTATAGATACAAAAGTAATTTTATATCAAAGTGCAAATTTTCCTTCAACTCGGTTTAAAATATAAATTCTATTTGTATTAATACATGTACATATAGAATATTAAAAGGTATGCAAGAATTTATACGACTCGTTGAGCAAATACAAATGTGTACAAATCTTCCCAAATCTCTCTCTCTTCCCCCCCGATGAGTCCATTAGAATAGAAATTGGTTTGATTCCTTGCATAATATTATCTTGCACTCCAATCTTTGAATCTTTCTACTGTAATACATATTAATATGTACATGGACTCTCTCTCTCCTTCTTTCACTCAACCGTATCATAATACATTAATTTACTCAGGATGTGAACTCTTCAAAATGGTTTTGAGAACTCTAAAATAGCAAAGTCTTCTCTTTCTTGTCCTGTACAATGTACAATGTTTGGATCCTAGACTAAGACTTTTTTGTCTGTACTCTCTCTCTGTCTCTCTCTCTCTCTATGTACTTTTACTTTATTTGACTAATGTAGTTTTTTAAGCCATGAGAAGAGAAAAAAAGGGAATACGGTGGACGTGTTTTATTTTCTTTACGTTAGGATTGAAACAGCTTTCTCAAAAAAAAGTGGCAACTATCTCTCATTTCATTTTTTCCTCTTGCAACACTTTTTCCCGACCAAGAACAAGACGGTAGACGATGATGGAGAAGTACACTGTGTCAGTGAGAATGTTTGGTGCCGTCAAAGGCAATGTCAAAAAAAACCAAGAGTAAACAATAACGTAAACACGTACTATAGTATGTACCTCAACACACATATCTGTATGTACTACAAAATGTACTTTACATTTAGGTAGTCTGTGGAGAATCATGATAATATATTCAATTTCAATTCCTTTATACATTTTATATAACCCTGTAACTCCATATAAGTATATATATGTGTATTTTCTTATTTCATCAACTTCCTAGAAATATTTCCTTGTAGAGACAGACTCAATTACTAAATATTGTCACAACAGCTTGAGCATGAAAAGGAGGACAAAAGTCCTAGTTGAATTTTGTAGAGTATAAAAAAATATACATATACAATTTAATACCATGTACCTCATTTTATATACTATGAGTACACACAGACAAATACTCAATATACACACACGTTTAAAATCCCTTGAACATTGTCTGGTAAATAAAGGCGTAAAAGGGAAAAGAGGAATAGACGGAGAAAAATTTGTAAAGAATTTAGGAATTTCTTCAATTTGTAACTTATAATAAGCACAGATTGCCTAGAATTCTTTTCCGGTTCAAGTTCTAAGGACTAGCTTTATTGTCAGTGTACTTTTATGTAACGTCACATGGGAATATTGTGTATGAAATTTTACAAGTCTCTAAATTGCAAATCTTCTACTCTCTCTCTTGTATTTCTGCTTTACTATTCTCGTTCAATTTGAAACTGTACAAAATATTTCTACATGTATTATATACGATTGTCCATTAAAATTCTACATTTTTTTATATTTTTCAATATGGAACAAAATCCTTCCTTCCTTCTACATTATATTTGTAGACAATGACGCTCAAGGAAATAGTTCAAACTTGGAGATGCATACACAATACATATATAAATGTATATATGTACTCGTACATTGTACAAAAGTTCAAGTCATTACAAGGTTCTTTTTTTAATGGGAAAAATTTTGACTCTAAAAATTTTGGCACGCTCTTCCATCCGTCCATATGTACAAAAATAATGGATATTTACTGAACAAAAAGTCTCGTTATATTTTTTTTCAAAAAAAATTCATATGTTCAACTTCCAAACAGATACATGTATATAATATTGATATATAAATAATACTGCGGAAAAATAAAAGAGCAAGAGAGAGAGAGAGAGAGAGAGAGCGAGAGAGAGAGAAAGCAACAAGAACAAACAAACATTGCATCATGGATGAATATAATTGTTCCGTCCTCCAACACATTTCTATACAAACACGTATTACAATATAAAAAAAAATGATTGTTCAAACGTTTCGTTCCCAGGAAACACAAACAACTTGTATTCTTTTTTTTTCAAAAAAAAAGAAAACTAAAATGTTTTATTTTCAGCGAGAGAGAGAGAGAAAGAGAGAGATTTTTTTGTACTCTGCGGTGAAAGAAGGAAGAAGCGGAAAGGATGATGTCACAAAAAGAGAAACAAGATAAAAACTTTTCTCTCTCTCGGCATATGAATAAAATGTATTTTTTGTGGTGTCTTGTGTGTGTTGTTGTGTTTGTGTGGATACCGGATGGAGAAATATATCTATATATATAATATATTCTGGTTCATCCAACAAAAAACTAATGGTAAACTCCCCAGTTTTGTACAGAAAAAGGAGAAGACAGAGAGATGGGCTGGGGATGGTGGGGAGGAATGCAGAAAAGAAGGAAAAAGAGAAAAGGATTTTCAACGATTCCAGAGAGACAGCAGAGCCATGAAAAGCACGACGACGAGTGTGATCATATGTAAGTGCTTACACATGAGAGCATTATACAACGTATACATGTACAAGAGAAGGAGAGGAGCTTACTTGTCTACCCCGCCATAGCTTTACCGTGTGTGTGTGTGTGTTGTACAGCACATGTTAAAAGGTATAACTGTACCAAAATCCGACACATTGGTATTGGAACCACCCAGCGGCTCTCCTACTACTGAGACTACTTGCCTGTCAGAATGCCGCAACGTTTATGGGTATGGTATAGGACAGCAAAAAAGAATCGATCCAGAGTAGTACACTGGTGCAGGGTGCCTTGACTGTGTCTCTCTCTCTCTCTCTCTCTTTGGTTTTATATTATATGTAGTGATGGAGGTTTCCCGGTGTTCTTGCCTGTTTCTAGCAGTTTAGCTTACGATCCTCTTTTCTCTCTCTCCCTCTATACATGTAGTCATCATACTCCATAGATGTGGAAATGAAATGGTTGGACAGAGTGCGAATACAGGAGAAAGCGGCTTCCTACCACCACCACCAGTGGTTCAAGAAGAATAACGAGAGAAAGAGAGAGAGGAAGAGAACAACTGAAATTTCTTCTCACGAATCCATGTGGCTTCACAAAAGATTTTCGCCTCCTACCATCCTCCCTTACGTTCAATGCCCACCTCATATTTAATTCCTTCAGCTTTTGCTTTCTCCGAATCAGCTCCGCACTTTCTCTTCTTCCATCTCAGTCTCTCTCTCTCATTCATTTACTTGTGTGAAAGAAGAGAAGGAGAAAGAGAGGAACTGGGTTGAGGGGAAGACAGAAAGAGAGAGAGAGAGACCAAAAAGAGGAGTATGAGTAAACATTTAAGCATCTCGACTATAGGTATCAAGTAAATGGAAGATTGGCGGGAGATAACTTTCTAAAGCCTTTCCCTTGATACCAAACAAAATTCTTCTAATCACGGCTCAGCAGATCGCATCATATAATTAACAAGTGCTAGTGAAAATACTCATTTATTACGGAAGAGAGAAGAGGATGGAATGAGAGAGAGAGAGAATCCTCCCTCCCTCATCTCTTAGCTCCCTGTACCCTCCTACGTAATATATTTCTTTTTTTCTATATAATAATATTATACCAGTTGAAAAAGTACGGGAGTAAACTACTAAAATTCCTAAGAGTTACACCTATACCCAAATCCCATAGTGCTCCTTTAGACTTTCTCTCTCTCTCAATTTTATTGTAAGTGTAAGGGAGTGAAGGACGTAGAAGAGAAAAAAAAGAGGCAAAGCGTGAATGGCATATAGTGATCATAGCGTGTGTATAATGGTTCCATGTATGTACACTACATGACTAGAATTCGACTAGAAATTCAAGTGTAGACCTCTTTAAATTTCCATTTAGTAATGGCGTAAAATACTCGCAACTCTCTCACACAACTTTCACTAAAACTAGAATATGTACATTCTATAGAGAAAGAGGAAGAACTTTTATACACGAGACACTGACTCTTATATTAATGTGTGGATATATATATATATACAATAATAATATACAATACACCATAGTATGTTAAGCACGATGCCCGGGGATACCCCCAAGATACTTAAACAGCCACTCAGCAGTGATGAGATGATGTTTCCGTTTACCTTCAAGCCTCTCCCCTGTCTCTGTCTTTTTCACTGTAGGTTCAAAATGGTCAAGGGTTTCTCAAATCATGTACATATACGAGTAGTTACCTGTACTCAATCTCCATGTACAGTAAAACCACCAAGACACTCATCCCCTCCACCTCAACCTCCCCTCACTTTTGTCAAGTTGGAGAAGAAAAAAAAAGGCTATGACTATAAAGGTAGAGAAAGAGCACACCTATCTCACTGTATGTTCTTTAGCTATTAATGATCCTCTTGGTTCGTGAGTTACTATTAGTAGTTAGTAGGTCTAAAGTAGAAAAGATTATTAAATATTTTAGCCCCCCATGTCTAATTTTGTTTTAACTGGGTGATAGTAAGGTATAAGTATCTACTTTCTCGATTTATTTCATGACATTGCATTATACTAGACAAACAGTCATGGATGGAGAGAGAGAGACCCGAGAGACAGATACAATGTTTGCAATTTGATGGTGTGCATAACCTTTTTTGATTGCCCACAGAAAAAGACGTTGTCGACATGTTTGTAAAACCCTTTTCTGAATTGTTCTCTTCCTGCTCAAAATTATTCACTTGCACCTTTACATCTCTCTCTCTCTCTCCATATTACAATCTTTAGTATCTAACCCATACATAAATAAATAAGGCCATCTTTTTATCTCGCCTCTTCTTCTTTTTATCTTTGATGGATGGCTACTAGAATGTTTTAGTTGGAATTGTTTCTTTGAAAGGAAGCACATGGCCTCTAGTCATTTACTTGAAAGAAGATTCTTAAAAGCAAGGAGATTTCTTAGTCAAATTATTTCAACGGAATAATAAAATAGTCAGTTAATTCTCTTCTCTCTCTCTCTCTTCATGATGCAGATGAAAAGAGAATACCAACTACCTTGAATGTTGTATATTATACAGATACAACTTGTGAAAGAATTCATCTCATTTTTTTATCTTCTCCCTTTTCTCAACATACTTTAAATTCCATGTAAATTAAATTAACATTATGCAAAAAGCAAAAAAAAATATTTACTTCTATCCTTTTTATAACAAAATTATATAACTCAACATTCAAGTAAGAGAGCAAGAGATTTTACATGCACAGAAAATAGTATTAAATGAGAACTGAAATAAAGGGGAAGCTAGTACATATATGGTTATGTTAATTATAATGTATATTTTGTGTAATGAATAATATTAAATTGAGGTTAAATTAGAATATGTATCCACACACAAATGGCATAATATCGTTTCCTAATTTTGCAAAAAAAAATCATCTCACTACGCAGTACATTTCACTGTGTAGTCCTGTAGTGAAAATTAGAGATACGGTTGAACTCTCTGAATTTACAAAATAAACAAAAAGTAAAATTTAAATGTAAAAACAAAATCTCTCTTGTTGTTTTATGATAAAATTGTGCTCAATCCTACACAATAAAATAAATGTCAGAGTACGACTATTTTGTAATAAAAACAGGAAAGAAATGAATGTAGTACTGGGTACAATTACAATAGCTAAATAATTATCCCCCAAAGTAAAGTTTCTTAATTAAAAGACAATATGTAATTGTAATTGTAAATTTGCACACACGTGTTTGTGTGTGTACTATGTACCATTTAAATTTCAACAAAAAATAACCATCATTCTTATTCATTCTCTTGTTTAACAAGTTCCTGAATAATTATCCAGTAATTATTTACATTAGGCAAGTATACTTTTTTATTTTCTAGTGAAAGTCCTTTTAAATTGATTTTAAATTCATCAAAGAGTCACTTCCAATAAACATTTTATCTCAAACAGTTGATTCATTGTAATAAGTGAAGGGTGTCTACACAAAAGAACAAGCAATAAGTCAATCCTAGTGTTAATGACTGTAATTCAATTTAATCGACAAAGAGTCAAGCCAAGAGAGAAAAAAAGGAGGAAGAAATGTCTCTACTAAATTAATTTATCTGTTATATATGACTACCATATCTTGACAATTACTGTTCGGCAATGACAACCTTAAAAAGTTATATTGGTCATTTATTTATTGTCCTATAATCATGAGTTAAACTTGAACTAAACTCATGTCTCATACATACCACTTATATTTATATATGTATGTATATTTGGCTTAAGAAAGCACTACGCTGAGGCAGAGTTAGTCATCAAAGAGTCAAAAACTATATTTTCTTGATGAAGACTAATTAGATGGTCATGGCCACCCTGTGAGTTTGGTATATAAATAATTTAATACTGTTGCAAATTCCTCGTGTATGTACAGGGTACAAGTTAAGTTTAGATTGAATATTATTTACTCCTCGTATAGACACTAACTGTTTATGTACGACATTTATAGTTAATAGTTAAGTCTACATGTGTGTGTGTGTCGGATTTTGAGTAGGAGTAAGAGAGTGAGGAGCGTTTTTGGTTATCAAGATGAGAAATCTAGAAAATGTGATACAATCGATAGAGAAAATATGCCTAAAGGGCCAGAAAAAAGATAAAGCTTTCACAGAGAGAGAGAGAGAAGAGGCAACCATATGAGAAGCAACTAAATGAATATCTAATTTGAGCTTGACACGCAAAGTACGTGACTATGTATAATAATAATCATATAGATGAGTCTATATCTACATACAAAACTATATTATCTTTTGTCACTTTTAGTAAAACTGAAATAGACGACAAATATACAACACGAGAGAGAGAGAGTGAGAGGAGGAGAAAAACTGAGAAAAGAAACATAACAAAATATAAAAAAAAAATTACATACGTATGACTACAATAACTTTTTAGATATAACGAATATAAAACCACCTTTTGTACTAGTAATTGCGGATATGCATCATAAATGTAGTAATTTTAAGTAAGTAAGGACGAGACTAAGTAAAATAAAGTAGTGGTAGTGGAATGGTATATAAAAAAGAATCTTATTATAAGTTATATATAAAAAAAGAAGTTTTTGACAGTCCATAACAATTGACAAATGAAACAGTCACTATTTATATCCATTGGTCTCATATACTAAATTCTCCATGTACCTTATGTACGTAATCATAGTACGATCATACTTTTTAGTTATATCACAAATAAACTCCATCACTTTACATTTCTTTTTAACAAAATGATAAATATTATTCTTCAAGCTGGTGAATCGAGGTTCAAGGAGAGGATTTCAACAGAAAAATATATAACATGAGGTTTTTTTCCTCTCTTTTTTGGACAATAAACTACAATACACACGTCTTTGAAATAAATGTCTTGTAGAGAGAGAGAGAAAGAATTTCTTTTTTGAAAGAATAACTTTACACAGGTGGAAGAGTCAAATGTTACAAAATATATATCATCGTTGAATCTTCTGTCTTTGAAAGGGGATCATACTAGTGAACACTTGAAAAATATCATCATGGAGACCACAGACACACACAAAAGAAAAAAAAGAGAGTAAAAAAAAGGTAATGTGACAGACTACTGTATTTTTATATGAATTATGACTTAAATTCATGACACACGTATGAATATAATAATAATAATTCAATTTGTTGGTTATTTTTTAACAGAAAATAATATAATAAATATATTATATAGTTTTGTCTCTTACTTTCGAAGTAATTTGATCTCATTTTCTAAAGAGTCTTCTTTTCCTTTTAGAGCTTTCTTATCGATGATTTTAATGGCAAACATAACACTAGGATCCTCCTTACTTTGAGCCAGTCGGACTTGCGAAAACGCTCCACTGAATATAAAAAGAGAAAAACAACAGAATAAAATTGAAAACCCACATTTAAATTCATGGTAATGTTTGTATACTACTAATTTATTCAAACAAATGTGAAGAAAGAGAAAGAGTGAAAGCAACCAACCACAAAAAAAAAGAAAAGAGAAGAGAAAGAATCGAAAGAGTACGAGAGAGAGAGAAAAAAAAGTGTTGGTGATAATTAGTCACAGATTGCTTTTCTCTTTCTTTTTTTGTACTTTTTTTTCAAAAAAAAATACAATTTGAATAAAAAAATTGATTTAAAAAAAACTTACGTTCCGAGTATATCTTTCAGGTCATATTTGTCATCCACAGCAGGTGTCTTGTCTTGCTCTTTGCTGTCCTTCTTCGACTTTTTTGTCGAGTCCTTCTTTCCAAACAGTGGCATCATTAATAAATACCACATCACCTGAATACACACACTCCTGATTCACAATAATTCATTTCGCTCAGTCGGACTCTTCATAGCTCTCTGTCCCTAGTTAGTCTGCTGCTAACTTTTCCAAGTTCTTCTAGTTTAGGGTCTGCACAAGACGGTTTGTCGATTAAATCAGTCAAGAGTCAGCTTCGGCGCAAAAAGGACTTGACTATATATATATATGAATACTTTGATAATATCATGTTCTACAATAATAATATAAATCAGCTCACTAACACTACGGAGATATATAGGAGGGACCTTGACTGCAAAAAAAAGACGAAAAAAATAGTCCTGTAGTCAACAGCATTGTCAAGAGGTCCCTTCTCTCTGTCTCTGCTGACAGCCTCCCCCTCCAAGAAAAATTATATACTATTATTTGATAGTCAATTGACAAGTTGTCGATCTGTCTACAAGATTTTATGTACATTCAAACCTATTTATGCACACAGTCTCCATGATTATATATGCAAATGCCAAAGGATGCAAATAAAAGTAATATATGTAACAACCCCTCGATCCTCTGTCTCTTTTAACACAATTTATAAAGGAAAAAGGGAATGAATGTCAAGAATGTGTACAAAAAGAGAGAGCACAAAAAATGAGGTGGAGAGAATTTAATGAAAAAAATAATGTATGACCATAATAGGGATCAACATCCAAAAAAAATTCTCTGATTTCTCCTCTCTCTCTCTCACTCACTCACTCCATCGTGTTTTGTATTATGACTATTATTGTTATTTTTATATATAATTTTTTTTTCTTTTATAAACTGAAATCAGTATCATTATTAATTTTCATGACATAATTTATTTTTAATAAATATAAACTAAATATACAGGGCTTCTTTGGCCTGTGATAATCATAATAATTATAATTTTTTTTTGTAAGTACTAGACTGGTGGTACGTAGCTAAATAAATCCTAAACATACTATAAGGTGTTCCAAATCCTTGTTTTGTTTTTTTAAATAAAAAAAGTGAAACAAATACTAGAGCCAGTACAAAAAATGATACTCGATATCTTTCATAAAATATTTTCAAAGAATACGTATGTATAAAGTATATTTTTTTACTATATCAATTAATATTTTTAAATAAACAGAGAATCAATCGTTGTTGTGAACCAGTAACAACTCTTTTTCTCCTTCCATTCTCTCAATAAATAATAATTGTTTAACATTTAATTTTAGTATTTTTTTTTATAGTTTGCTTGATATATACTTTATAACTACATACTTTTTGTGACGAGAGAAGAATAAAATTTTTAAAATATTTGTCAAAAAATGAATAAAGAAATGTAGAGGAGAAATCATAAAAAGAACTAAATAATTGCACAAAATGTTAAGGCAGATTTAAGACAACATTATAGTATAGAAGTAGTAGTTGTTGTCTCTTCAGCAATATTTTTGTTTTGTTGTTTTGTTTTTTTAGAGGGGTGGGTATTTTATATATTATATTATGGTTCAACATGCAGATTTTGTCTCTCAAACTGCTGTGTCAACATCGTTGGAATGATCACTCGCACTTTTTACTTTTTGATTTTGATTAGTTAACATCGATTTAACGCTTGAATAAAATTACGCATATTTTTGTATTCTTTTCTTTTTTTACAGAAGTGAATAGTACTTGTAGTAGATTCTCACAAGAACATAGTATTTAGTATTTAATTGCCCATGGGATCACATCAATGTGGTACTCGGAGGTCCGCCAACTAAGAAAAAACATTAAAATAATTTGTAAATTACAATTTGTAATATATTGTAAATTAAAATTTCAGTATTATATAAATTTTAAAACAAGTAATGTAAAATGTGCAAAACTCCTGTCAAGGGTACCTCGTTTTAATCTAACATGATCCCATCGCATACATCTTGGTCCATTCTCTCGCATTTCTAATTGCTTCTTGTTCATTCAATTTCCAAAGCTCCGCTACATCATTAGCCAGCGGGTCATCTGGATTAGGAGCACTAACTGTTAAGACAAACGATTCAAAAACAAGTGTAAGAAATTGTTGACTGTCATCCTTTCATAATTAAGATAATTATGTAAATAGTACTTTGCACTTTGAATACTTACGCAACGCTTGAATTGATAGTAAAACGGTTCGAATTTGTAAAGCTGGACTCCACTTATCTAATATCACAAGAATTAAATTTATAATTAGTTTTATTTGGGCAACAAAAGCATAAAAATTGTAATGAGGATAATTTAAATAATTATTGTGCGATTTGACGCAGTAGTCGTAACGTAATAGAATATTTCTGAATGTATTCTTGACATTTCTCGAATTACCTTTTAGAATATCTAAACAAATTCTTCCAAGTTTATCAATATTTGGGTGATAGATCTTGGTAATGAACCTCACTTTAGGGGCTGACATAGGATAATCTTCCGGGAGAAAAACTAAAAAAAAGTAATAGATAAAAATCAAATAAGTACATGACATGTAAGGTGACATACGAAAAAGTGTCCAAAAAAAGTTATTCACTTACGTTCTAATTTAAAAACACCTCCTTCAAATGGAGATCCTTCAGGTCCTGAAAAACAAACATGTATACATTATTAATGACATCATCATTAGGCTACCTAAATAGGAGTACATATAAATAATTGACTTCTTACCAGCCACGACTACATGGAAGTATCGAGCATTTGCTTCATCTGGAACTGCATTAATACCTGGAACAGGTTCTTGCATCAGCCGCTGTGTCTCCTACAAAATAATGTCATTATTTTATGAATCCTACAGTAAATGATAAAGTTTAACCTTGTCAAATGTATACATGAACAAAAAATACATGTTACGTAATAATTAGGACTTTAACTAGCACTAAGTACAAGGAAGAAGACAGCCGCTTTTCGACATGTATAATAAATGACAAGGAGTGCAAAAGTACATGACAGGAAGGGATGTAATTCTGATATTATTGATTTTAAATGTTTGGATTTTCCGTGTGAAAATAATGTAGGTAATTTTGAAGACGACAAAAAATATTATTTTAATTTTCAAACCCGTAACATTCTAGAATTTACCTTTATAATCCGTCGAGGCAGTCCTGCCATTGTCGATTTTTTAATAGAAGACACACACCGGCTAGAACGGCAGAAAAACTACCGTACACCAGAAGATATTTCTACAAAATCTATTCCAAACAGCTATTTAAACACTGCTTAAATTCCCCTTTAATTCCCGTTTACCCGAGATGTAAAATCCAAAAATAACAAAAAAAACTTTTTTGATGGCGCGGCCGGCGGCGAAGCTCTCTCTCTCTGTCTCCTTTGCAAGTTAAGAGATGGGCTGGCCCATTCCCTTTCACAGAATGCAACCAAAAAAATCGTTTTCGAGGGGAGGGGGTCATAATATTTAGTAGGAGATGTGAATAAAAAGTAAAATCCTCGGTTATTTATGTATTGCAATTTTTATTTCGATTTTTTTTATAACAAATTAGCATGTCATGAACATGAGTGTTTTCAACGAATATATATAGGATGAACTCTATATGAGAGAGAACAACATTTAAATTTTTTTATATAGTATTTTTTTGTAATATATTTTTTTTAATTTCGATTTGAATAGAACAATTCCACCCCGATTATGATAATTAGGATACTGTAATATTGATGATGATTCATATTTTTTTTAAATCACGCTGAGATGGCAATTTGGGGACAATTTGGAATTGTACAAAGATTCTGAATCATGGCTGCATCATCACTAAAACGAGTTCTTGACTCCAATTGTTGAAACAACACTGGTTTTCTGCAATAAGTGCATTCCTGCAAAGAATAAATAGACTAATTAATAGTGCTTCTAGATATGCATGTTCATCATGAGTCATGAATTCATGATGGAAAAAATTATTTACATTTGAGCATGGTCGATCTCTTAGTGGAATTCCCATTTCTATCCAAACTTCTTGAAGGTCGGCAACAAAAGTATCCATCATTTCGACAGTGTGATGTGGTGTTGGTGCGATACGAAGTTTTTCCTGACCCCGAGGCACAGTCGGATAATTAATTGCTTGTACATAGTGACCTTTACGTTTTAAAAGTTCATCCGAAAGTTGTCCACTCAAAGACGGATCACCAATCTATACGTAGACAAATAAAGTAAATTATGAAATATGATACTCAACTCTCTCCATAGATTATTTTACATGTTTGAATACTTACAAAAACTGGAATTATATGAGACGGTGTATGCTCAACGGATATTCCAGCCTCCATTAGTTTTCTTCGTAAATACTGTACATTCCATTGATGTCGAGCACGAAGTTCACGACCTTCTTCTCCTCTTAAAATTCTAACAGATTTAAGGGCTCCAGCCAACACAGTCGGGGGTAATGATGTCGTAAAGATAAATCCAGCAGCATAACTTCTAACCATATCTACCAGAGATGCGCTTCCAGCAATGTAACCACCAATATTTCCAAATGCTTTACCTACAAAGTATGAAAATGTTTCATTTAAAATTTTCTATATAAAAAAATCAAATCAAAAAATGATTCATGGTTTCGAAAAGTTTGCATACCAAGAGTTCCAGAGATGATATCCATTTTATGAAGAAGTCCTTCTCTTTCTCCAATACCAGCACCATGTTCTCCATACAATCCCACAGCGTGGACTTCATCAATGTACGTGACAGCACCATATTCATGTGCAACCTCACATAGTTCTTTCAATGGACACACAGCCCCAGTCATGGAATGTACAGTTTCAAATGCTACAATCTTTGGAACTCTTCGATCCACAGTTTTTAATAATTCTTCTAAGTGAGCTGGATCATTATGCCGAAATATATGTTTTGGGACACCACTATTACGAATTCCTTGTATCATTGATGCATGATTCCCAGCATCCGAAAATATATGACAACCTAAACAAAACCAAAATACACAAATCAAAACTTGTACACATTTGCATGTAAGTACTCTAATTATAAAAGTTGAACTAGTGCTATGCTTTACCTGGAAGAGATTTTGCTAAAGTGTACAACGTCGAGTCATTGGCAACAAAACAGGAAGTAAACAAGAGTGCAGCCGGCTTTTGATGAAGAGAAGCCAACTCAGACTCCAAGCGTTCATGGAAGAGCGTATTTCCAGAAATATTACGAGTCCCACCAGCTCCAGCTCCATGATCCTCAAGGGCATCCTTGACAGCCTGTTTAACCTCTGGATGACATGACATTCCAAGATAGTCATTGGAACACCACACAGTAATAGGCCGTTCTCCCCAACTGTACTCATGAGCGCTGGGAAAGTTATTTGCTATGCGAAGAACTTTCTGCAAATTCAAAAACAAAAATCACATAATTTATCGTCCCAACATGCTAATATCATTTGAGAAACCTCTACTTTTATACTGTATGATATATTACCTTGAAGATACGATAAGAGTGATCATTCTTTTTTCGTAAAATTTGATCATGGAAAAAAGATTCATAGGGAAAGGTTTCTCCATTATGTTCCGATTGTTGTGTCAATTCAATGACATCTTGATGAATTTCAGCACTCGCCTCCTTCATAGCACCAGAAGCAACATTGGATGCCAAAAATGGACATTTGGTCACAGCAGCATTCTTCTCTTCCTCATGAACTGTTTTTATTTTTTCAAAAAATTAAAATATTAAATATCATTTCAGAGACGGTTAGTATACTTGGATACTTTTTAAATTAAAATATAATACATTTCAAAATCTATATATTATAGGTAAAGATGATATTAAAAACTTTTTCTTACTTTTAACACTTCTGCTGTCCGGCAAGGATGACAAAACTCGACCAAAAACTGGACAATTGTCGCCATACTTTTTCAAAAGGGAAGTTCCATGGTTTCGAATAAATGAACTTGGTAAACGAGTTAAGAATGGACAAGGCATCTTCGTCGTAGCTGGACTAATAGACATGAAATCAAAATAATTAATGTTTGACTCACTTTTAAATAGCGACCAGTTGCGTTAAACTTTCAATCCCTTATTTTTCCTCCTTACATTTAACTCTATGCGTTTTAAATAAATAAAAATAAATACTGTTTGATAATACAGTTACGGTCTAAAGTGTTTTGCAAGTTTCTTTGTAATTATTTGCTAACCGAGATAAATTGTGGTCACTTGCTTCACAAAAAAATAAATATGCAAGTGAAATTCAATTTTCCTGAATTTTTCCTCACGCAAGTCACTCGCAAAAAAATTTTCGCAAATTCAAAGGCCCCAAAGAAAGCTAAGGAGAAAGAAATGACTCAAGACTTTTAACAAGACAATAATTTTTAAATACCAAAAGACAATTAAAATATGATACTTCTATTGAATTATAACTACTGTCAACTGTTACTTAATGTTAGTACATATTTAACGTGTACTAAGAAATTCATTTTTCTACCCATAAACTATTAAATACCTTTGAAATTATAAAAATTCTTTTTTTAGCCATTTAATTATTACACATAATAAAATTATGGTATCAGTTAATAACAATAACAATGTAGGAATTAATAGTCGGCTTCAATAAATTGAATTTACTGTAATTTCCTCCAACATTATTGTTACTCTGCTTCTCCATTCCTAACGGTTTAATATTGCCCCTAAAATTCTTCTCCGTTCAAGAAAATTGAAATTTTTCTCGAGAGTGACAGTGATACTAGTATAGTATAATAGTAATAGTTAAAGAGGGAAAAAAACTAGAATCACGTGAGGAAAGATTCTAGTTTATTATTAGAAGAGAATAGTACAGTCTCAAAAAGAAAGCTTACATGAGTGAGATTAAGTTGTAACAAGAGGATTGTACAGTATTTGAGATTTGCCCTTCAATGAAGCGATGAGCAAGCCACACACACACACAGGTAAATGATGACTGACTTTTGAGAGACTGAGAGAGAGGTTAAAATGTTGTAAAAGTATATAGGAATAAAATGTATAGTATTATAACAGAGTTAAGAGAACAGGCTTGACTGACAACCACTGTACCCTCTCCTCGTCAGTAATTTCAAGTGCCAGAAAAACATGCTGTTAGAAGTAGGAGTAACTATACATACATCATAATCCTCCTACTAGCTCCTGATCATAAACGACTTATGATTAGGATAAATAGTTGTACCCTGGGCAACACCAAGCAATAATGATGATGACGAGTAGTGGTGGACCATCTCGTCAAGGTAAGCTGAAAATTTATAATATTGAGGTCAAATAAACACATTAAAGCTTTTTTCAATTTCTTTTTCCTGAGGTCTCTAGGTCTCCAACTCTCCCTACTACCCCCCATAGACTTTTATACCCTTTCATTTTTACTTGTATATAAAAATAAGGTAGTGGAACATGCCTCAACTTGGACTTAAATTAAAACTTTTATCTTTGTTTAAAAAAATACATCTAGAGACCTGTCTATCTCACCATCAATATCTTTGTCTCTCTACTCTTTACACAGTTGGATTTTGTCCTGACAGACCGCAACTTATTTTTGATTAGTTTTTTTTATTGAATAAATTAATTGACTAAAAGGCTTTGAATTAACTTTGAAGTGCGTCAGAGAGAGCCCTGAGTGAATGGCAATTATTGAATATTAATATTTTTTGCAAGAATCATAATATAATTGACAACCTTTTGGCAAACAGTTGTGTATGTACAGAGTGAGTACAACTGTACTAGGGAATAACAATAGCAATATAATATAATTAAATGTACAGGGATTCGCAGATACAGATACACTTTCTCTGCTTGTTCTTCTATATAAAAGCCCTTAGGCTGACAGGTAAAATGAATACAAAGGTTATAAAGGTTGTTATTTTCAATTTTTGTTCATGAATAAGAAATTTCATAAAACTGTCTGACTGCCACCACACTAAATATAATTTAGTTTTATATAATACCACTAACCAATAAAATGTAGCCGGCTTCAAGAATAATTTTATATTCATAGCTAGTCCAATTGTGGAGGAGAAATATATAAATTGATATTAATAATATTTTTTTGATTGTATTATAGTTTCATTCTTATCTGATTGATTGATGGGACATCATATGATTCACATCAAGTTCTGGATGATGATGAAATCTTTACAAGAGCTATTCTAGTACAAAAGAATAGAGAGAGAGAGAGGAGATGAATAAATTATGTGTGGTTTTCATGTATTTTTCCTCTCCTATTTTTTCAAAGTATATTTAGTCAAAATTTCTGGCATTTGATACATCAAATTCATGCTTATGTAACTTATTCGATAAGCTCGTTCATGAACGACGAGAGGTGAGCAAATGTCATTCCAAGATTACAAGAATTTATAAAACTTTTAATATACAGATACATAATATAGGAAGACTATCATAGTCATGTCTGCTTACCTGTATTCTTTGTAACCATAAAATGACAATCTTGCTAAGAGTTTCTTATCTCTATCTTGTTACAGAAGTACATGTTTGCCTATGAAATGCACACAAACAGACAGGCAGAGCGAGAGAGAGAGATACAATAAAAATAGTTTTGTTGGCTTTGATTAATCTGGTAAATTCTGGATTTTTTAGTTTGTATTTTATATTACATTACTTTTTCTTTCATTAGTATTCTGTGCAGACAGTTCACATTTTTTTTTAAAAAAAAAAAGTTACGAGCAATTTTGATATGATAATCGCGTCAGAGAAGTATTTTGCATTCTCAATTGTGTTAATGTGTATGTATTCTCATTTTTTAAATGGTTCATCATGCATTTCATTGCACGTCATCATCACAGTATTCATAATAATATTATTTTGTACTTAATTACTAGTTTCATATGAATCACAACTACTGCTTAAGTACTGTAGACTATCCTTCTAAATATTTTATAGTTTCATTGTCTATTCATTTCTTACACTGTTAATAATTTTTATGCTAGTTATTAATCGTATGATTTTTCTTTAGAGTTATGTTATATAACCAGTAAAGTTTTTTCATCTTGTAAAATATTTTATAAGAAGACAGAAATCATCATCATTCCTCATTTTAGACAGCTGGATATAAAAAAATTATATTGTTATGTAATAATATTCTTCTATTATAGAAAATTCTAGTTGCAACCTGTATTCCATTGAAAACTCTCTTGCATCTCCCACCAGCAATATATTCACATTCACATTAAATATAAAATAGTCTCCTTCTATCGATAGAAAAAGGGGTATTTTTTATATGGGGGAACTATAGACTTTTAGAAGCTTCTAGAAATCTAGAATATTTTTTCTAGTTTCCTTTATAGAGAAATTCCACAGTTTGCAAAACTCATTTTTTTATGTGAGGGAACAAGCTCATGTCTTTTCCTCTATCTCGTTTCCACATTGAGGAACAATTATGCAAAGCAATAACTCGGTTACTGTACAACTTTTTGCATCTAGCCAAGCTAATTGCAATGCATATTTACTGTGTAAAAGTACTGGCTCAATATTTCCCCATTCAAATTAGTTAGTACAAGTTGACTGCTCTAGTTGCTTAGATGGGGAAATTTTTTAACTTTTAATTTACAATAAAACAATGTTGATCTTTTTACTCTTTTTTTGTCCTACTGTAAAATTTTACAAAAGAATATTAATTTATTCTAATGTCTAACATTAACTAAATGAGCTACTGTGTCATGAAATATTGGAGAAGGTCAACAGATTAGATTAGAAAAAACTTTAAGCCAGGCAATGATAAAAAAAATATTTTTAACTGCTTTCTAGAAATTTTTGTCCCCTGTCCTGTGAATCACAGGCTGTGATATAGGGCATTTAATAAAAATTGTACCACATATTTTGTATAATTTACAAGTGAAAAATAAATTACATTGTGCCCAATTTTTTAGGTTTTTCCATTTATTTTTTTTTATTAATTGCATTCGTCACCTAGTATTAACTTTCAACAAATTAATTTTAAGTTTACAAGAGTACGAAAATTTAGGTAGATTTACTCTGCAAAGAATGTACACAATTAATTTTATAATTACATTCACAATAATACATATTCAAATTTATGTATGTCTATAGACTCTATACCTATAGCTGGTTGCTGATTGTTATTTAAGTATATTGTAGTAGGAACTTGAAGGGTTATTCGTGTATGGCAGTGCTTCACAAGTCATTAAAAACAATTTTCTACACAACTAAAAAAATGATCAAAATGTCGACTCATAAATTATTTAAATTACATTATTATTAGTATCTATCATGGCACGTTGGCAATATCAGCTCTAAAAATTAACAAAAACAAAAATTATTTCTACTTAAAGAAAGGTTATGTCATGTACATGTAACCGAATCATAAGATAAGAGTATAAACTGACTTTGTATTATTTTGGTACTTCTTGCCTATACGACTGGGTGTACATAATTAAGACAATGGTAAAAGTTAAAAATGTTAGAAATTAATCAGTATTTTCAGTAAATATTTGTTACTGGTTAAACTGGCAGTGAAAAGAGAGAGAGAAAATCACGCGATTGTCATTTTGATTAATTTTTTCTGAGAGTGCTCAAAAGGATTCATGTTCTCAATTCTTAAGGCACACACATAGTAGTCAACATTGTATAAATAATACATAAATTATTTTAAAACAAGTCTTCACATCATGGTAATTACAAAGTTACTAATTTTTGATCCCACTTATGGATTTACATAAAATAATGAAAAACTTTTTTTGTTTCATTTCCCCTTTAAAATAATTGGGTAACTTATTATACTAATTAATCGCTGAGATGAGTATTCGTACAAAAACGAATGAAGGAAAAAGATCACCGGTATTTGTTCGTTATAAAATGATTCCACATCATTAAAAAAATTGGCACGGTTTATAAGGCACAATAGTTCGATCATCATTAAACTTAGCACTACAAGTATACTTATATATATATCAAATATAGGACACAAAAAATAACAACACAAACTCACAAACAGAAAACAAACTTTAAAGTCTATGGTAGGTAACTTAAAAATTTCCGTACAACTAAACACACTAAAATGTACATAATATTTTGTATAAATGTATTTTAACAAATAACTTGGAGCATTTGGAAAACAAATATAAAACACACATGTTTTCATTAATAATTGACTATACAGACAAAAAAAATTCTACTATATAATAGGTAGTATATAGGTGTAAGTACTTAGCAAGAACTTAATAGAAAATAACGTATTGCTTATTGGTAGACATACTACAAAAAAAAGTACAAGCGTATCTTGTAATTTTAAGTGTAGCACGGGTAGGAGGATGACACTAAATTAATTGGTAGTTCAATGGAAGTAAGTGGGTTTTTTTGTCAGTTGATTCTCATCTCTTGATAATAATTGAAATATACTATGAATTACAAGTTCGATGATAGTCTTCAATTTTCTTAATGGCTAGCAAAAGCTGCTCCATTTGGCTTGATAACTTGTCAATCTCTTTGCCCAAGTCATCAGCTTTCCTCTCATGTTCCCCATACTCTTTCTCCATTTCTACAAAAAAAAGGAAAACAATTCAAATTAGTACATACTTTAATACAAGTAACCACGTTATTTTTCAAAGGGTTTCATTTATAGAGGAAGTAGGTGAACACTTTGATTGAATTTGTACCTTGAAGCTCTTTCAATTTGTCATTGACATTATTAGCTAGTCGGTTAGCACGATTTTGCATTCCTTCCTTCTCTTTGGCTTCATCAAAAAGTTGCAATTTTGTTCTTAATGATCTTGAAGCCTCAAAGTGTTCTTGCTTTAATCTATAAAAATAATAAAATTATTGTAATATGACCATAAGCTATAGGATATGTATTGTACAAAGTTAAAAACTTAAAAAGACATTACTTTGCAGCATTTTCTTCAACTGCCGTGGCATTTCTTAAAGCTGATTCAGATTCATTTCTTGCTTGCTCCCGACGTCTTTCATTTTGCAAATTTTTCTTTTGTAGCTCTGAAGGATAAAACAAACGCATATTATAGAAATTATCCCATTAAATAATATATAAAAAATATTGCACTGAATGTTTACCATTTAGTCTCTCAAGCAGATTATCGACATCTTTTAGAGACTCAACTGCCTTCTTTTCTGCATCGGAAGTTTCGCTGCCAATCTGACAATTTAATAATAAAATAATTGTTTATTTTTAACTATTGAGATGATTTAATTCATAAATATGGGAAACAAAATAATCATACCTGCTTCAGGTCAAGATCAGCTCCAGCTATATCTTCCCCAGCCTTTTCAATTGCCCTCTCGGCACCTTTTTGAGCCTCTCCTGCCGTCACCAGCTCCCTTTTAACTTGAACTGCTTCTTGCAAAACAACACCCGCTTGTGATCTAATTCAGTATAAAAATTATATTTAAAAATAGTTCTAATGGGGGACAGATTAAATCATGATTTTGGTTTTAAAATGTGTAATTACGCAGCGCCATCAGCCAGTGCTTTAAGTCTTTCAGCTTGATGAAGGTCATCCTCTGTTGCTCGTATAATTTCGTCAATGTCGGTCAATGTTTCAATACTATCCCTAATTCTTTGGGCAAGGTCCTCAATTTGATCCGGTCTTAGAGTAATATTTTTACTGAGAACCTTAAATTTTAGAAAAGAGAAAACCCGTATGAATTTTGTCCATGCATTTTTAGACAAAGAAATGAAGAAATGGTAAATGACAGATTTATTTTATACCTCTTCTGCCAATGTCCGTATTTCATTTGGAGTTGACCCAGAAGTTTCTAAAAATTCTTGAATGACAACATCCAATTCTTCCAATGTGGCTTTCTGCTTTTCAGTTGCTTTCTTTGCATTTGAAGCTTCCATGTGAGCCATTTGTGCCAAATTATTAGCTGAGTCTACTTCTGCCTTAGTTTGAGTTACCTGTAATATTTCAAAAATTGTTTTTCAATGTTTAAAAATACAACTTGTTTTCGTTTAAAATAACTGGAGAAAAAGATGCATACCGTCCTAAGCAAATCCTCAGCATCCCGGTCTTTCTTTTTTAGTTCAGTGAATGAATCTTGAGCATACTCTGCAAAATTTAGTAAAACGATCTTTAGTATGCGTGAAATCATTTTGAGCATACCTAAATAGAAATGTTCAATTTTGCTACTAACAAAGGTGTTAATTAACTTACTTAATGCACTGTCTGCATTGCTGACAGCACCACCCTCACAAGAAATTCCACCACATTTTCCACATCCGGCTCCACCACAAAGAGAGTCACAAGGATTGCCACCACGGTCACAAACAAGAGTATTGAGATTAGGGAACAAACTGCTTATATTTCCAAGACTGCTGTCCAGTCGTAATAAAGTGTCGGTCACTTGTTCTTGTGTTGTATTCATTTGTGCTCCAACATTTGACAACAAGGATTGTACTCGACGACGTTGTTTTTCTGATTGTTTCACTAAGCCCTGTACTCCTTCAGTCCGCCTCACAGAATCATCTGATCTCCTCTTAGCCTCCCGTGTTAAATTCAATGCTCCTATAATGATTTTAAATTAATTAGTCTTATAGTGTACGACTCAAAATTGTTATGGAAAAATTAAAGGACTCTTAATTTACCTTCTACGTTTGCTTCTTGCAAATTAATTGCTCGATCCTTCAAAGAATTTGCTGAACTTTGTAGACCCTTGACCTTACTTTCTAATTCTTCCAACGTGACATTTGTCAATAGAATTCTTTGTGAGACACTTGCCACTGTTCTTTCAACAGAATCCAGTTGATTTGAAGTGTTTGTGAATGTCGCCCTAAATCACAATTTAAAAACATTGAAATTAATAACATGTCAATTATAGGCACTCTCTTTTAAATTGTTAGAAGAAACTTTTTAGCATACTTTCGATCATCAATCATTCCTTGCAATTGGTCCAAGTCACTGGTGCTCACACTGGAACTTTCCAGTAAACGAGAAACTTCATCAATTCGACTTTTCATGACATCAAATTCTCTTGTATAGGCTCCAGTTGCCCCTTGTTGTTTAATTTGTGATGCTGCAGCCACCACTCTGGACGTTTGATCTAAATAGTAATTTTATGTATTTAATTAATTAGTATTTCATACAATAGTACACTATAATGTACACTGCAATAAAAATTAATTGCATACCTTTCAGTCCTCCAATTATTCTGTCCCAATTATCGAAACACTCTCCACAAGGTGAACAATGAGGTGCGTTTCCAATATAACCTTTAATGTCAAGAAAATTGTGTTAAGTTGACACATTAAATTTTGTAATAATTCCTGCACACATTTTTAAGTGAAAGTTTACCTCTTGCACATTCATCACACTTTCCGGATTTTCCTCCAATACCTAAAACAGGTTTATAAAGTGTTGTTTTAAATAATAAATTAAATTTTAAATTAAATAATACTTTTTAGGTAGTGACTATGCTAATAACTTACCAGGAATACAGACACAACTTCCATTTGTACGGTCACATTGACTCGTGGAGGAACCCCTTAGATTACAGTCACAAGCTACAAATAATATAAATTTCAATTAATTTTAATTCATGTTCTACAAGATTGACATTTTTAATGCTTGGACAGTACAAACTTACGGTAGCATTGATTTAACTTAGGATTTCCCCAATAATTGGTTTGACATTGATCACATTTTCGGCCACCAAATCCTTGACGACATTCGCATTGTCCATCATACTATGTAACAAAATAAGTTTAAATTAATAATCTCCTCATTGTTAGAATAAAGTAGAAAAAGTCATTTTGAAAAGCTAAATCTTACCAAATTACACTGAGTACTATGTGAGCCGATTGGGTCGCATTCACAGTCTATTTGAATAGAGCAAAAAATTATTTAGTGACTCACGTAATAAGTACAGCCCAACTTTTTCTAAATTAAGTTAATTTAATTAACAAAAATTACACACCTTCACATCCTTCTCCACTGGCAATCTTCCAAGTATTTTCATTACACTGGTCGCACGATTTTCCACCCACATTATTCAGACAAGGGCTAATAATTTTTTTAAATATAAAATTAATTAATTTCTAAATTGAAAACGTTGAATCAACACAAAAAAATTTGGAAAAAATCGTCCTCATTTTTATGTAGATTTAGCTTACCACTGTCCAGTACTTCGGTCACAGGGTCCAGAAGTTGCGTTTGTCCCGAGAAGATCACATACACAAGCTAAAGACGAGAGGTGTTAAATTAATGACAAAAAATTTGTCAGTGCTGCAATGTTTAAAAAAAACTTACGTTGACACATTTGATTAATGGCATCTCCGTAGAATCCTCCTTTACAATGTTCACAATTGAAACCTTCAGTGTTGAATAGGCACTGAAGACATTCACCTCTCCTAATGTCACAATTTCCGGGTCTTGAAATGTCTATATTGTTGTTACAACTACATGGACGACACTCCCCTCCTGGCACATCTGGATCTCCGTAATAATTATCACCACAAGTGTCACAACGTGGCCCAGAGTATCCATCACTGCACTCGCAAACTAGAAAAAAAGTTGTCAACAAAAAATTAAAGTAGCCATTTTGCGTTTTCTACTATAAAACAAAGGACTATGAAAACTTACCGACATCATTTGTATTACGATCAAGTGCACAACGAGCAGCAAAAGAATGACCACTCTCAATTGTTCCAGGACAGGGACAAGGACGACAAGGAATATCGAAACCTAATCGAGGATCTCCATAGTAGCCTTCAGTACATCTAAATGGACAAAATTTCAACTCATTTATTTAATCCATAAATTTTACTAAATTCGTTTCATACCTGTCGCAAGAAATTCCGGTAGAATTATCCCGACAACTTATACAAGTTCCAGTGTTGGAGTCACAAATGTCAGCATGTCCATTACAGTTACATCTCTGGCAATTAGGGAAATTCCAATATCTGGTCAAATAAAATCAGTTCATATGAAATGTGTACTTTAAAATATTAAATTTGGCAACAATTAGATAGTGACATACCCTGGTTGACATTGATCACAAGCTCTTCCTGCAATGAAAATAATTAATTAATATTTTGAACCTCAACGTGTTATGCCACTTTAACAAAAAGTGAATGAAATGAATGGCATACCGAAAGTATTTGGACGGCAACGGCATTGACCTGACTGTGCGTCACAGAAATTATCCAATGACCCAATAGGATTACACTCGCAAGCTATTTTCATACAAAAACGGACACGTTTTTAATATCAGAATATTTTAGAGCAAAATTCAAACTAAACAGTCTAGAAAATGGTTGGTGGTTACTTACGTCGACAACCTTCAGGGCCAAATCCATAAGTACCTGAAATTAATTAAATACACATAATTTTACTAATAGATCATGTTTAATTAATAAAAGTGTAAAGATAGAATTATTTTTTACCAGGAGCACACCGGTCGCAAGTCCTTCCTTGCAAATTCAATTTGCAGTCACTGTTTGAAAAAAAGGAAATTAATTTTTGTTGCACTGATACAAGTATGCACATTTGACGCAAAAATTAAAAAAATTACTTACCACTGCCCACCAAGTGTATCGCATATAGAACTAGTTGAGCCAGTCAAGTCACATCCACACTCAAATGACCCATCAAATACAAAGTACCCCACGCTGTATAAATTCTTTTTACACTCATCAGGCAAAGGATACTTTGATGCACTTGTAAAAATTGTAGGACAACGGTATCCATCAAATTGTTGTTTTCTGTATTCGTTCATTGGAGTACCACGGAAAAAGCTAATGTCATCAGTTCTTGGAATGAGAACAATCTGTGACAAGGGAAGAATACAGCAATTCATACAAAAATTTCTTTCTTTTATCCTATAAATTCTACAATTAAAAATAAAAATTATTACCGAATCAATAAAAATTGAAGATGGACTTCTACCAGTAGGCTCCATATGCAGGCGAATTTTATAAGTATTTCCAGCTTCTAAACAAATCGGTGGATACATGACGGCCTCTCTGGATTCTACAAGTGTAAATTCATATTAAATTATTTAAACTATCCAACATTGAGTAATGTCAACATGTTAAATTGATGTGATTTCAAACTAAATTGTTATAAATTGTGTCATTTTGTGTGAATCTGTATTTAAAAAGCAAAGTTGTGTCTAAGAATATGAAAGCTAAAGTCAAATTAAAATTAGAATAATTAAATGTTCCGGAGAAAAGTATACATGATATAAACGATTCGGTAAAAATAATAATTAACTTGTAACATTTATAAATGAAAAAATGATTGTCTTATTTAAATTTGTTTTGGTTGAATAAATAGTCCTGAAGAGGGGGGCCAAAGTGCCCTTGAAAGCTCGACGTAATTAAAAAGTCATGCAGTCCACTAATTTCATCACTTTTGTTAAAACATGTTAAATTATCGATTTTAAGTAACGAACCTTCCCGTAGGGTAACTGCTGTATTTCCACCATAGGAAATACTGTTAGCACATGGTCCGTCAGGATTTGGAAATTGGTCTGGTGTCACAATGACATTTATTGGCGTCCAACTTGCTTGCTAAAATTATTATTTCATTTTTAAAATGATAAATGTTTATTTCATTAAACATAAAATAATTTGACATTGTATGTGGCTCACTTGTGGTTCATAACGAATGACTAAGTCATAGTCCATACTGGTTACAATGTTGTCAACAGTAAATTCCAAAAATGAATCGTCAAAGGCCCGCACAAACCCAACTCCTGTCCACGTAGAGTCTCGTCCATCACGGAATGGTTCCCGTACAATTACTTGACTATTCTATAAAATCACATCAAAAAATATTTCTCTCAATAATTTTGGTGTAGATAATTATTTTCTCTCAATTCACATCATAGAATAATTTTTTAACATACCGGACTACTCTTGACCAATTCAGCTTCGTACATTAAATGATCAAGAACTGGAGCAAAGTATCCCTGCTCAGGTGTGCTACAATTACGGCCTGTAACGTGAGCTCGGCATCTATAATTAATTTTAAAGAAGAGGGGTAAAGATAAAATTAATTCCACGTTTGGGGTAATACAGAATGAATTGTTCTCATTGTTAACTATACCTGCATTGCCCAGTGACAACGTCACAATTATTATCGTAAGCCCCACCAACGTCACAATCGCATGGTTTACATCCTTTAAATAAAAAAAATTAATGAATGACATTAAAATTGAAGTTAGAACCGTAGATGAAATAAATCTTGGACAATAGTTGATTTTCATATGTTAAATTTCTTTTTTACCATCCCGATCCTCTGATAATCCCCAGTACTCAGGTAAACATTGATTGCAGTCTCGACCTGTCACATAACGCTTGCACGTACTAAAAAAATAAAATAAAAATTGAAAATAATGTGCTATAACTAAGAATTAAAATTAATTGTACAAATACTCACCATTCTCCACTGTAAATGTTACATCCCTGATTTCCGACCGTTCCCAAAATATTGCAAGAGCAAGCTACAACATAAAATTAAGGTATTATTTTTAGAGAGAAAGCATTAAAATATAAAACTGATTAATTAGTATTGATAAGAAATTGATTCATACCTTGACAGCCTTCTGGATTTTCAGTACCTTTAAAATAACAAAGAAAAATAAAGTTAAAAAATATCTCAATCATTTAATTTTTATTCCATACAATGTCTGTCATATAAAAGAAAATTTATAAGGAGAGAATTTCTTACTTAATTGCCAATATCCATTTGTACATTCGTCACAGCGTCGCCCCTTCACAAAACTTTTACAGTGACAACGTCCCGCTTCCAAAGTATTCTCTGCATCTGTCTTAGAGTCACAAAGTCCTTCATCCAGGGAACCCCTTGGGTCGCAGTCACAAGCTAAAGAGACACAAAGGTTATAGAATCCTTAGTAAATGAGGTTAAAGAATAAACTCCAAAAAACTTACGTTGACAGGCATCAATGTCAGACATGTTTCGATAGGGAGTCAAGTAAAAGAATGGTTTACACTGTTCACATTTGAGCCTAAAGTTAAAAAATAAATGTCATAATTTTGAGCCTTAATTTCTTAATAGAGCACAAACAATAATGAAATTACCCAATTGTATTATGCTGACATTCATCACAAACACCACCACTAACACTTCCAGATGCCTCAAAAACGGCAGCATCATAATGACAACTCGTAGCATGATTGTTACACTCACACATTTTACAGGCATTTGTTTGTTTTCCAATGGCAGGCTTCCACGGAAGATCATGGAAAAAGTCTTGACATTCCTCACAATTCTTCCCTTTTGTATGATGAGTACATTCACACTGTCCATAGACCATGTCTGCTCGAGCCTCAACTTTAGACTTGGGTGTACATTTTGATGCGTGTCCATAACAAGAGCAAGAACCCCTCACCACCATTTCATAAATGGCATAATAGTATTTTTCCTGCAAAATTGATTTTAAAAAATTAATGGCTCATATATAAAATCACTCAATAAATACTACTACTACTACTATATAAAATCACTCGAAGTAGAATTGTAAAAAAGTGGACCCTTGTCCACTTGCCACTTACCTGAATGTCTTGACGTTTATCTAGTCGATCATCGCCGAGTGTGTGTAGTTTTGTAAAATTAATTCTCAAGTTGGTCATCTTGAGAAGATTTTGAACTTCTTGAGAATAAGGGTCACTGATTGGTAGATTACGAGGTAAAACACGGAAGATGACTTCTCCTTCTGTCGATGGTGCAACAGCAGAATATCTTGACTCACATATGACATCCGTGATTGCCCTTGCCGGTCCCTTGGGTATTCCAGGAAACGCTTCTTCGCAAACGTCGGCAAAATAACGGTACACCTAATAATTGAACAATTCAAGAAAATTAATTCAAGAAAGTCTAACTAGTTAATTAAATAAATTTAACATTAACTAACCCTCCATGTCTTTCCAAAGTCAAATGATCTTTCGATAAGCATGGCAGAAGGTCGGAAAGTCTTGAAAGTAATGATCAAGTGAGTAAAATGAAATTCTGCTTCCAAGTCCAATTGAATGGTGACATTTTCAACACCATTCTCTGACTGCCACCACGACCGTTGTTGTGTTCTACAAAAATGAATTATAAAAATTAGAAAGAAGAATTTCTCGGCGGAAATAAGTGTCCATAGGACAATTTGAATCCTTGTAATTTAAAAAAAATAAATACCCTGGATAAAATCGGTGAAGAATATTTTCTATTTTGTGACTCAAAAGAGGATTCCGGGCGTGAGGAGGTGTAGAATCACAACGAAAACATTTCTTTTTATCTTCTAAATGCGACACGATACAGTAACGCTCCTAATATGATATAAAGAGATTAATTAACTTTACAAAATCATTAAATCTTGGTATATACTGGCCAAAGGATCGCACCTCTCTATCAAGTCCACATGTTGATGAAGCCGAAAGTCCCGACTCCCGACCGATGAGAAGATTCCCAGTTGCGGGATAACACGAGCTTTGGTCACAGGGATGTGGTCTTGTAAACACATAAGGTGCTGAAATATTTATAGACATTGGAATTACTACAAAATTAATTACAACATGTGAATTTAATTTAAGCAAGCGTTAGCAAAATGCATTTTAGTTACTAAATATATGTACAAAACAATGGTTGACAAAAAATGTTCTACAATTGTCTTAGGGGACAGTGACAAAGCATAAAAAAACTTGTGTGAAAATAATTCATAGTCTCACTCCCTGTGAGACGAGTTTATGAATTTTTGTAAAAATTGAGGGAAAACATTAAAGGGAAAGTTCAATAATTGTTTTAAAAAAACGTTTACGGCTTTTGAGAGGTCATTTTATACTAAAAAGCATTTCATTCCTATAAGATTAAAAATGAAGAAGGGATACATCGCTGTTCATTTTACAAAATTTTACATAAAACTATGAACAAGTAAAATTACAGTAGGGAAAAGAAATGGTGAGACAGTTTACTGCAAGTCTTAAATATTCCTAAATATGATTTTCATCAAAGTTGAGCTGGATCTGCACTCTATTTTTCGTTCATTCCAAGAGTGAATTTTACGCATGAGTCATATTAGAATAAACCGATTCATGGAAATTTGTTCCCTCATGGACAGGGACCTTCCAGAGACTGTACAGACTACAATACGAATATATTTAACATGTAGAACAGTATGTTCAGACCCTTAATTAATAGAGAATTTTGCTCACATAAATTTAGTAGAGACAGGATGAGACAGTAAAGTTACCAAAGATACCCCCAAGAAGATGTAGAAAACCTAGTAGGCTATATAGTGGTAATAGAGTGATAGATGTGTAGAAACTACTCAAAGACTACTCCTCAATGCACGATCATATTTAAGATGGAACATTAATCAATTTACTACTACTCGATTCATTTCTACACTCAGCTTAATTGTTAGCTAATTTCTTGTACATTTCTCTCTCCCCCTCTCACTCACGACTTGCGAGACAGAGAGAGAAGGAGGAGGAGAGCAAGAAATAGAAAATGAGAGAGCAAAAGACGGAGCAGAAGAAGAAGAGATGGTTGCTGGGTTATCGGTTGACGATATATACAAAGACTTCATTCATTGATGATGGTTCATCCCCAACTCTCCCACCCATATACAGTTAGTCAAAGGCCTTTTTGGTTTGGTTGGGAGTCTTTCTTGAGACTCAGAAACACACACCACGAAAAGTTTTACATGTTGCATTGCGTACCTCCATCATTTTTTCCTCGACCGACCTCGTCGTAATGACTGAGCGGATGGACATTATCATCTCCTCTGTCTTGCGATTCCATCCCATTGAAGAATGTCACATTACTAAACTCTGAAGATGAATTTATTCCAAGTGGAAAAGAAAATGTATTATTTTTAATCGTCAAAATGTGCGCCCCCGTTGGTCTTGAATGAATTCCTCCTTCGCCATTTCGATGAAACGTCACTCTAGTTTCCGTTTGAACACTACGATTTGTATGCTTCTCACGCTCTGTATTCCTATTGATCTCATACCTTCGTTGCCAGTAAGTCCTTGAGTATCCCCCCATATTCCCTTTTTTTGACCCCTTCAATTGTTGAATGACCTCTTCTCCTGAACTTGCATTCATTCCTATTTTTTAAGGTAATCCAAAAATTGACCACAATATTTCCAATAAAGTTTATAAAATCTTCAACTCAATTCCTGGCAGAAATTTTCAGCCTTCATGTACCGTCACCATGATTTATATTAATTTATGTTCATTATTTTTTCTTATAAAAGAAACTGTGTTTTGTATTGTTACACCAAATATCCCGTCCTCCCCCAGATCCCATCAACTCTTAACAATTATTTATTTATTATAATTACTTACAAATTTTCAGTTTCATTGATTCATTGTCATCAAATTATTAGTGTATCACCAGAAACCATCCGTAATTCATAATCTGTATTCAATACCAAATCCCTTATTATTAATTTGTAATCCATGTAATATGTGTGCAGAATTTTATATACAATTTTTTGTGAATTTACCTTAAATTTTATAACATAAAATAGTCTAAAACTTATTTGAGTACCTATACCCAACCATTATTAATTATTTTCTTTGAGGTATTTACAAATTATTATTGCACAAAGGCAACCAAACCATTTTGTCAGTATTAATTGTGTAGCTTTCACTGTACATTTGGCATTAAACGGTGGTATTATAATGGAATAAATTTGGTATTTTTTCAAAGGGAATTTATATGATAATTTTATATCAGTATTACGGTATACGGTGTGTTATTGGTTAAACATCTTTCAAAATAATTTAACCATGTAATATTAAAAATATGTACAATATTTTTTAATACAAGTTTATTATTAAATACAGACTAAGAAAGTCATCAATGACTATGTTTGACCCTTACTACAGATATTAAAAGATATGTTGTTCCATTCTGAATGAGTTAAAATCCTTATACCAGAGCGCACGTAAGATATATCAAAGCCAAAGTTAATTTTATATATGATTCTCAGCAAAAATAGGCTAAATAAGATCAAAAATTATAAGCCAGTGAAAAAAATGTTTGAATGACTATATGCTAATCAACATTTAAGCTACAGCATATTAACGAGCCTTGTCTTTACCCTTTATACTACAAATTATATACATGAAAAGCATTGGGTAAACCACTCAAAATTTATGTAAGGCAATAAAGCTACCACAACGTTTTTTTAGAAAATGTTCAAATGATGATTGATTCATTTTAGCCAGAAATAAAATAAATAAAGAAAACTTAATTTGTCAATTAAATACCTCTGGATGGAAATCTCCTATTATCCTCCACTCGGGAATCTTGTGAGGAAACTATTGAAAAACCTATTTAAAAAATAATAATGAGACAAACATTATTTTAAAAAGCATTTTAGTATCTTGCTATCCATTCTACATGTCAAATTACTACATATGTACAACTACAAATCTCATTCCATCACCAATGTAATGACCACATGAATTTGACATGAATTTTGGCATTGTGAATTATTTAACTAGAAAAATTACATGTCCACGATAAAGTCAAGTTATTAAAACAACAAAAAGTTTAAAAGAGATCTCAAAGGGCGTATTTTTGCTCTATTTAAGAGTGTCTAAAAGGTTGCAGTTTTATATAAAACAAAAATTTGCAATTTTACATATTCAACAGGTGATACTCCTCAATGCTTCGTGATACACGAGACTTTTTATATGAGGCTGCATAATTAAGTATATCAAATGGAATTATCATGGCTATAAACGCTCTCCTGACAAATCCATAATGTGCACACCAACTTGTGTGTGCCGAGTATAACATGTAAACATCATTAAGCAGCATTCAAAAATTTCAACTTGTAAACTTTTACTGTCATTTACATGTAGTGTAAAAAAATGTACAAAAATGTTGAATGAAATGTTAAATCTTACCTATAATTAGAAGAACTGTACAAAGTCTAATACAAGAAGAAATACTCTTGAACTCCATTTTGGCCAATTTTTTTTTTTGACAAAAAAAAAGTTTTCTTAAAAATCCACTGAATAACAACAACACAAAGTATACATGTGGAACAAGAATTTTTATTCAATCATACTAATAAATTAACAAATACACTTAACCAAACACTGCAGATTCTTCTCCAGCATTACATTTTCCTTTTATGATAAAATATCCTAAATCTTAAATGTTTATTACTACAAAACACACACACACTGTCAAAATCTCTCGCTCTTCCTCTCATCCGAAAAGCAAAAGATAAACTAAACATGTAATCTTGCTTCCACCAGAACCAACATGATTTAGAATGGTTCCTTCAACCAAAAATAGTCGAGTGTGGTAGTCCACAGTATTCTCAGATGGCTAAGCTTTGCTTGTCACTGGCTATGATTCAGGGAGAAAATTTCACATTGCCCTTAGAAGAAAGCTAAGATGACAACTTTGTGTAAGAGACAACTTTTACAATAGGAAGGTTTTCGTAAATTGTAAAGTAAAATAAATGGGGTTAGATTTTTTGAAATCTTTTGAAGTAAGTTTTAATTTAGTTTATTGAAATTGAAATCAAAGTGTCAAAATATTTTGAGATGGTAGAGCGTCTAAGAATTTTCTTTCTGGTTTTCTCTTGACGTTCTTCTTTCTCTCTTCAATGTTTCTTCATTGATGTCATTATATTATTTTAAATTCCTGATTATGGCGAGAATATTTTGCTCTTTATTTTTTATTATGACATTTCCTTAATATTTCATGGTTATTTAGTTAATTTAAATCAAAAATGATAAAATCGCTGCATTTAAGGTCCGACTTTTTGAACGGTGGTGGGGTTCACGTGCATAGCATTCATAGCGTCGGTTTCAAATTTGATTTTAATTTTCTGAAGAAAGTAAATTTAACAACAATTAACATTTTTTGTTGGTTTTTATTCAAAATAGTTCATTTGCCATGCAGCAGTAGGTACTCATAATATTGAAGATGACCGCAGACGACTCGGAGTCTGACCAGAGTTCACGGGGAAGTACTCCACCGTCCTCGAGGGCCCGTCGAAATGGGACGAAAGAGAGTTCTTCAAAAAGTCGTCATAAAACGGAGCTGACCAAAATTATTCAAGTTGGTAATATTGCTCCACAAGCCACAAGAGAACAAATGCACACTTTATTTGGATATGTCGGTAAAATTGATGATTTACGACTTTATCCCACAGTGTAAGTCACTTTAAAATTATTCCCAAACATTTATCAAACATTCAAAATAGTCTCAAAAATAGCCTATAAAATTAGTTTTAACCATCGTTGTTTTTGTATTTTTTATACAGTGATCTAGGGATGCACACATCCAAAATATGTTTTGTCAAATTTCATGACGGAGCTGATGTTGGAACAGCATTACATTTAACAAATACCGTTTTTATTGACCGTGCGATCATTATTATACCCTATATGGATGGTAAGCAAAATATTGTAACAAAATTAAAATTGCATAGTACAATTTTGTATATTATTATATTTTAGGTGAGATACCTGATGAGCAAAAAGCATTAGAAGTACTCTCGAGTGGTACTCTATTACCTGGAATAGCTGACCCAAAGTTACCGCAACATGTGACAAGCCAGGTAAATTTCTACAACAAACACTTTAATCTTATTTGCAAAAGAATCACATGATAATTCAGATAATTAATGTACTTTACGTTTACTACTCTAGATTGAAGGTGTTCATCCCAATCAAGTGGTTGTGACGGTTGATCCGAAACTCATTGAAAATAATCTTCCAGCATACCCACCACTATCACCAAATCATGACACTAGGAGAATTGAAGAAATACGGCGTACTGTTCTGGTAGCAAATTTAGATCCAGAAGTAAGTGAAATTATCATTTAGCCTAACTTAAAGTATGTGTTAAATCAGTTATAAATATACTTATAATATATACCATGTTTGATTCTAATTGTTGCCTTTATTCTTCCAATTAGCTAAGCGCCGAAGATGTTATCGATTATTTTAACCGTGCTGGAGAAGTGAAATATTTCAGATTTTGTACAAGAGACAATGATCCACTGTTCTATACGCTCATGGAATTTAGTGAGCAACCTTCCATTTTGAATGCACTCAAACTGAATGGGACAAAATTAGGATCAAAATATATCAAGTAAGTACAGTTGATGGAGTTTTTTTTTGAATCTTTTTTTTTGAATGAAATATTACATGTGTGTGTGATATGGGGCTCAAAAGATGTTACTAGGGCTTAACAGAAACGTATTATTATATATATTTTGTACTTTGATGTTGTTGTTGAGCAAATCATCTGACCACCTGAGCAAATCTGAGCATTGATGGAAGCCAAACGGAAGGAAATTTGAGACGTAATTGAGAGACAATCATCCTCATCATGACCATCATCATGACTCATTTAAAAAAATCATTTTAAAACAATCATCTGTTTTTTTGGCTAAAATTAAATCTTCATTTCATTAGTGTTTATTTCTAGCCACCAAAGATACAAATGTGAAAGGCGTCTCTTTTTTTGGTTTTTTTTCTGTGTATCAGTGTTGTGGGGAGCCTCATGTGACAGGACAATGCCTTGGAAGCCGGACATGCTGCAAGTCGTACACACAATCAAAAAAGACACAGAACTTGGCTTTACAGTAGTTATAACTTGGTAATTAATAAGTGATGAGTTTAATCAGAGGAAAATTAGAAGTTTTTTATAAAAAAACAACTCAAAAACAAATTTAGTTGGGCTTGCAAATCGTGGAGATATTTATGATTTCCACAAATCAAATCAAGCCAACAAAAATTTTGTTGAATTTGTAAGGCATTCCTCTACTACTACTACGTGTTTCACATAAAAAAATGTATTCCGTTTCTTTTTTTGTTTGTTCTCTGTGTGTTAAGGCACAATCTCTGAATAGCTGCTAGGCGGATCCACGCCCCTCTCTCTCTCTAGCTAACTTGAATGGCTAGAGACATGAAAGCTAACTTGAAATTGCGAGTCGTGTAGAAGTGAGTTACTTCCACTGATAAATACGTTAATTCGTTGCAAAAATCACTCTTCCTATAAAATTGTTTTAATAATAAAGTACTACCACACCAAAATACCTACTCCTTAAACTACACACACTAGACAGTTTCGGCTGACAATGTTCGTAAGTTGATTGTCGTAATGTAAATAAAAATGGTAGGGACAGGGAAGAACATCATGACTTGGTCTCATCTTACCAAATTTATATATTATCATCGTCACACCAATGATTGCTTCCCAGCTCTCATTTTTCATTTTTTACGTCGGAATATTAATTCTTTTGTTTTAATCCATATAGGGTCTACCATTCTACACAGGCAATTGCAAAACCACAAGCAAAAACAAATGAAGCAGCTCAGAAGGAAATTGAAGAGGCCATGTCTCGTCAGGCTCAAACAATACTCTCACAAGGACTGGAAGGTAATTACCTCATCTTAGCTTTACTGATTGAATTTATTTTGAAATAATGTGCAATGAGCCATGAATTTTAATTAACCATTATTTAATTTATTTTCTATTACAGCAACTACTGGAAAAGATAAAAGAAGGGGTAGTAGTAGGAGTAGAAGCAGGAGTCCTTCAAGGTCAAGAAGAGGTAGACGTTCCAGGTCAAGAAGTCATCGTCGTAGTAGATCAAGGAGCAATCGACGAAGCAAGTCTCGAAGTCGAAGACGCTCAACGTCTCGTCATCGTCACTTGTACCGATCGTCCAAATCTAAGAAATCTCGCTCAAGGACTCCCAAGAAGTCTAGATCAGGGTCTAGGTAAGATTTTCATTCGAATATGGAATGATATTTATATCAGCTATTGTGGAGTATTATGTATACATTTTCATAACAATGTATTCTTTTTTTTTATTTGCAGAGAAATTCGTAGTAGTCTGAAAAGTAGTAAAAAAAGGGAACGGTCAAGGAGTCGTCGTAAAAGTAGTAGTCCTTCTCCTTCAAAGCGTCGGTCAAGATCTCGATCAAAAAAACGGGAAGAGAAGAAGAAAGTCAAGAAGGCAAAGAAGGAGAAGGACAGGTCGAGGGAGCGAACAAAAGACAAATCAGACAGAGGTGACAAGGATTTACTTCGAGAAAGAGACAGAGATACAAAGGATAGGGACAAGGAGCATCGTAGTAGGTCTGACAAAAAAAAGGATAAAGAACGAGATAGAGGAAGCAAAAGGGAAAGAGATCATAGGGAGAATGGAATTGACCTAATGGATTTTGATCAAGATTAATTTTTTTTAAAAAAAAAGAACGAAAAGAAGAAAAAGTGCAGTAACATAATGTATGTTATTTATTAGTTGTTTTTTTTGTCTGCATTTTAAAAAATCTTCTATTTGTCTAATATTTTTAATGTATTACTTTTCTCATGTGCGCATTACAACTTGTAATTTACAAGCATAATCTTTCCTTTTTTCTTAACATCCATGTGTGCAACTATATCCCTGAAGAGATTTAATTGATATGACAGCACTTGTCCATATTGTAAATATAATACTATGATGAACTAATTAGTATGAAAGTTGTAAATAAATGAATAAATAATTTTAACTCCAAACTGTCGTACAACTCGTACAAAAAAGAAAGATTAATTACAGTTGGCATTGAGTTGCATTTGGCATCGAGGAATTTGGTCCGAACTTCAAAGTTGAACATGGCCGTCGAACAAGAAAAAGATAGTAATAATAAATTCCCTTTTCCGGTTGGTTGTCATATTAAATGTGTTTATCAAGGAAATCAGGTTGAAGGTGAAATCGCAGCTTTCCACAATATCTCAAGACTTTTGATCATTAGTAAGTTTTTGAAGGATTGTTTTTGAAACTTTAGTTTCATAATTCAATTCAAAAAATTTTTTTTCTTAACCTGTTGAAATTATCTCCTTTTTTAACTTTAAGCAAATCTAACTTGTTGTATTGAATTAAAAATAAAAGGCCTTAGTCATTTAAGTATACAAATTATTGTATTAAAGGATCCCCTGCCACAAATGGCAAGTCTACTGCCAATGATGTGATCGTTGTAAGTACCGATTGCATCGAGAAGATTACGATAGTCAGTGAGCATGTTCCAGCCGAAACAATTAGACCGATTGATTTCCACAAAGTAAGTAAAAAAGAATTTGATACTTTAATTCATCTCCTCGTAATTGGTCAATAAATTATTAGTTTGTATAATGTAAAGTGGAAATTGTAGAGTATCTAAAAATGTTAAGCCGGGGGGATTCATTTTGTGAAATTTTTTATTTCAGTTGGAAAAAAGACGTGTTAAAGCCGTTGGTCTTAAAAAAGCACGAAGTAAGTGATCATTAATTGTTTTTACATATTTATATATAGGTATTTGTATATCATAATGTTGTCATTCTATTTTGAAATAATTGCAAACAAATTTTAAATAGTTAATATTTGACAGTCTGAATCCATGAATTGTGTTTATATTTATTATAATAAAAATATATGTAATTTTTCTCTTTCAAGTACGTGCTTTATCAGCTGATGTTGCCCCTGAAGGAAGAAAATTGTTTTTAACCATCACAAAAACGTAAGTATATTATGTATTGCGTTATCTTAATTGTGCATTTATAATGTACTTTGTTTTATAGCTTGTAAAAAATATTTTCTAATCTTAAATTTTGCTGTTTTTTTACTTTAGCATTGATGAAGTTGTGTGGGATGGAGACGTCATCGTCGTTCTGAATGAAGTCCGTATTACTGCCCCGTATAAAGCTGAGAATGTACATGGAGAAAAAGAGGCTTCAGTAATTCATGTTAAAAAAATTGTGGATAAACACTGGAAAGAAATGTCAGTCCCAGTTTTAAATAAGTAGAAACTATTTTTGCAAGCAAAACATTATATTTGGTTAGTTTCCTGTCATTTACATAAGAACAAGTTCCCACAATCATTACAAAACATTTAACTGAATTTTTCATACACACACCAGTGAAATTGTAAGATACAAATATTATAGATTATAGGTACTCTAGATTTCAGTTTTGTATTGTTCGTAACTTATATTTACAATTGTGTATATATATATATAAAGTATATATATAAAAAGATTGAGCGTAACAGGATTTAAAATGATCAGGTTTTACTTTTAGAGTTAATTTGCATAATTTTTCTGCATAGTTTCTCGGTAAGCCTTTGATTAGAAGGTAATTCATGAGATACTAAAAAAAATATATACTTTGATTGTTTATTCATGAGTATTATTCATGAAATCATGACTAAAAAAAGTAAAAACAAAATGTATCTCTAGTTATTGAGTTTGTATGTACTTTAGCGTTTTAAGTTATTATATTTGATTATAATTGTGTTTTGAAAAAAATAATAATAAAAAATTTCTTTTCTTGTCATAATAATTCTTGTAACTTGTTGAACACAACTCACTACAGTAATAACTACTGTCTAACATTTCCACTTTTATCGTTTAGTGTAACAAAATACTGACATGTGTAGGTACAAATATTTTTTAAATTTTTCATACTTTTTTTTTAATTACTACAAAAAATTGTTTATACTTTTTTTCTCTCATGTCTAATTCTTACTTATAACCTCAGCCAAGTTTTCACTCTTTTTCTTTTTAATTCTAAAAAAAATTCTGGTCGTGAAATAACAGATATTGCATGTGATGATTAGTTAGTTACATGGCAAATTATTATATATGTCCGGCTGTACAGAGATTGTCAACTAATTCAGAGCTACACAAGGGACGTGCGTGTATTGATAGAGTGCAGGTGTGCTATAAGACTTTTAAGTCGATGAAATGAGAAAAATACTTCGTATCTCTCATAATAATACACACGTTGTAGTTAGTACTATGTGTTTAAGTACTTGTCAGGCAACCAAGCGAAACTTAATGATACATGTCGTATATAAATGCTATAGCTATGTATGATAAAACGACATAGTCATCTGTCCACATCTCGTACATGTATTTTAGGGAGATTTTTACAGAGATTCAACCACTTCTTTGGGAAAGCTAAAGAGATGTTTTTATAAGAGACGTGATTAGAAAAATGTATAGAAAACCTTAAAGTGTCAATTAATCATTGATTTAGTGTCTTTAGGGGAGGGGGGAGAACAAATACTTTGTACTGACTTGGTTCTTGTCACTCAATAACCTCAAATTTCAAGCTTTCTGGCTTATCATATTACTTGTTGATGTATTATTATGCTTCCTAGTTTTTTCCAAGAAAAAAATATTATAATTGATTTAATTTTCATGCATAAATAATCTTCCGTCATCTCAAGAATGCTGGGGAGTTTTATTTTTTAATTACAAAGATGAAGCAAACTTGATTAAAATTAAATGTATTTAGCCAAGAGATGCATCTCATACAGTTATCATTTCTCAACAAAAATAACAAATAATACATAAGTACCTAAGCATATTTGTATTTACAAAACAACAAAGCTTTTTATTTAACTGTTTTTTTTGTAGTCCAAAATCATGTCTGAATCTTCTTCTATTATTGTTGTTGTTGTTCTATGTCAGTCAGATAATTTAAATATAAAGTTGAATTATAAGAACGGAAAAATGTGGTTAGATTTATCTGTTGATGTAAAGTTGTTTATGATTCACCATTAAAACCATCATTAAGAGAGAGAGAGAGAAAGAAGAGATAGGAGATGCAGCTGAACAATGAAATTCCAAAATTTTTGTGATAGACTATCATGAATAAAATAAAATTCAGGGCATGTACCCAAAATTAAAACCTACATGCCTATTTGTCTGATAATTAGATTAGTTTCGCATGCAAACTGCCTTTATAATTGTACATTTTACAGTAACTACAAATCCTTACAAGAAGAGTACACAAAGTATGTGAAAATGGTAGATCAAAAGAATCCTCTTTTTCTTTAACTCATGGAAAAGGATTAAATTCCCCCAAGAAACTTGTATACAGTTTCTACAATTTGTACAGTGACATTAAATATAATCTTGGGTTTTTTTTGTTATAAAAATCTCAACTACTGGAATAGCAGCCAATTGTCAATTGATTGGCAATGGCAGGACTGTGGCTTGGGTTGACAACGGAGTCATTGTCGTCAACGTTCTTGAACTAAGCGTGCATCATTGAATTGTAAAGTGACGATGAGAGTTAAATGTCTGCGTAATACATAATAATAATAATGTCTCTTTTATATCATTAGGCACATGTACAATAGAGACATTATATTATATGCACGATGCACATATAGAAACTTTAAGGTGGTACCAGGCAGAGGTTGGGGACACTTTTTGGAGGAAAAAGTTGCAGTAAAAAAAACACAAATTGTTATGACGTCCACCTGAGTCATTTAACTATTTAAGTTGTTGACAATATCATTGATTATACACTCCATGACTACTCCACGTAGAATACCTGTCTCTAATTGTTTACATACAACTTTGACTAGTCAAGTCCTGTGGTGAAAGGGACGAGAGAGAGAGAGAGAGAGAGAGAGAGAGAGAGGTCTATTACATTATTTATTGAAATGTTTTGAATGTTGTTTTTATTTATAACACACATGATGAGGTCTAGTCAAGTGAAGTGTGTGTGTGGCCAAGATCAAGACTATTTAGAAATTCTTTACAATATATATAAGTACACTATTACAAAGTAGTTACGACTTGACCGAGAAAAATGGGCACGGTGATTATCTGTCCTTGCCATGCTTGTAAATCTGACTGTTATATTGCGGTTACAATGAATCATTTTTTAAATGACACGAGATCTCACACATAGCTATATACCCATTTTTTTTAACTTGATTCATCATCATCATCTCTACTAAAAGTACAAAATTTATATATAGAATATCCTCTTGTTACCACGTTTCCCCATATAAAAGTGTAGTCAAGTACCCCAAATGAATTATAAAAATATGTGCTACACTTTGTAGTTTGTACAGTAACAAAAGCATGTTAAATCTAAACAAAAAAAACTATATACATGTGTGCATGAGGGAAGAATGTTTAAAAAAAGGTACCTTACACATTTACAGGTAAAAATCTTCTGTTTTTAACTCTACATTGTACTTATGTAGTGGCACACAAAAAAAGGCAGTAAACGTGAGATTTTCCTTTCATCGATCTTGCGTTGCAATGGGTTTGACTATATATAATGTCTATTTTTTTATTACACTTTTAAATGTATACATATATAGCAAATGAAATCAAAAGGAGAGGGGGAGGGGGGTTTACGTTGAATTTGTACAATTTTATATTCATCTCCTCACAAGTCTTTCATGTGGAAGAAACACAGGCCAGTACGAAGCTTGGTCATCATTCCACACTGAGATCACGAAAGAATTTATCATCCATCATATACAACTGACATATATTACTTTTTTTTTTTTATTAAAATTGCCCTTCTCCCTATTCAAACAAATTATTATATTTTTTTGAATGTAGTCTGTTTTGAAAAAAATTAATTTGTGCTCAAAATTTTAATTTTGAGATTATTGAAATATTTAAGTGAAGATTTTAATATAGTGTGTAGGATAAAAAGTTGGTGATTTTGTGTCATTTTTTCTCTTTTTGTTTATTGATGGAATATGGCCAAATGTGAACGTTATTTTGTGTCCATTCTTCAGTTTTTATTTTTAATTGTGGTGGTCAGCTCTCAATACAGGTATAAATTAATTAAATAAATTTTTAAATTGTTCTAAGGATAAATTGTGAGAGCTTTTTTCAGTGAAAATATTAAATATCTACTGATAATGTCCATAATTAAAATATAGGGAGCCTAATTATTTTGATGATGACTACCATCATGATGATGAACCCACAAATCATCAATCTCAAAAAGCTATCAATCCATGTCATCCAAGTTATCATCGTATGATTCGTAATCAACCCAAAAGAAGTTATAATTATCGGTTTGGTACTGGGACAGTTCGTGAACAGGCATTATGTGATCGGGACTTGACTCCAGGATGGTATCGGTTTCAGTCCCTGGCTGGGAATACGATTCCAACGTCTTGTCCAGGTGTTAATTATTGTGGAACGAGAGCTCCTGTTTGGATGAAAGGTGAGTCACCTAACTATCACACATGACCAATTTGTACATCTCCACACACAGAGATTCTCACGACACACAAAAAAATTGAGATAAAAAATTTAATGTAAAAAAATATATTGATGCATCTTACGCTTTGAGAGACGAGAGTGTGTGTAAAAAGTCTCTCGATCTCTTTTAAATCGAAAGTTGATCTGAGATCGAAAATGGTACGGAACGACATGGATGATTTATTGAAGTCGTTTACTATACACATGTATTGTGTACTTAAATATATGATGAGTACATTGTACGAGTACATGTATGATTTTCATTGGGAATGAAACAATTGTTTTATAAAAAATGAAATTGTATTTAAAGAAAACTCATTGAATCATTTTTTAATTTAATTTTAAGGTTCAATTCCCACAATGGATGAAGGGATTGTTAAAGTGACAGGGTGTATCTCTGTACAAGGGAAATGTTGTAGTACACAAATTCAAATGTTAGTCAGAAATTGCTCTGATTTTATTGTCTACCATTTACAACCCACACCCGCTTGTCCATCTGCCTATTGTGCCGGGTAAATAACGCATTTTATATTTGGAATTATAAAAGGATAAATTTTTAGAATATTTATGATAATTAAATTTCATTAAAATATATTGAATTTAGAATAATTGGATCATAAAATGTTTACTTAGTATGTTTCGTTTTCTTGTTTTTAAATAAAAGTTATGAAGTCCCGTGTCCTCCTGGCCTCTCTTCAGATACCGGATATACGCCTTGTCACTGTGAGTAGCATTTTGAGTACCATTTACTCTTATTCTTTTCGCCCCTATATCTTTCTTATCTTACAGGGTGAATTTACCTCAATTTCTCACTTTTTTTAACCAACTCCCTATATGTAGTTTCTTCCCATACTTTGTACTTGAGTTCCAAAATTAATTTTAGTTTTAATAATTCAATATTAAATTGAGTTAACCCGAATTTTTGGGCTTTGTATTTTTTGAAAAGTCACATTCCCCCGAAGTGATAGATTACAAAATTAAATTATTTCGCTCATCAATTAATTTTTGATGTGACTCCAAAGTAGCTAAATTTAAAAATAAATTGAGTAAAATTGATCAACTTTATATTCACCCTGTATTATGTATTTTTATGCAAACTCACTGCCCTCGCCCTAGGTGCTCCTTGATGCACGCTACAATTTTCATATTGAACAGACAAAAATTGTCTATATAATATGTACCTTTTGTATCTCTTAAATTGTCTATTCATTTATAGGGTAATATGTATGATACAATTTTTCTCTGTGTGTCCAAATTTTGATGTGTATAAAATAATAAAATTTATTGTCTTCCTCCCCCAAATTCTCCTCTACAGTTCCCGTTGACTTACTCGAGACCAAAGTGTCGTACGGTTTTTCCAAGGACAAGACACAAATTCAATTCTTCTGTGATGTCACTCTTGGAGGTCATGTTGTGCCAGAATCGGTGGCTTTAGAAATTGAATGGCTAGTAGATGAAGAGACCGTCCAGTCTGAGACTTTTGGCTTACTACAACAACACAAAGGTGTTCTCAAAGAAGACAAATGGAACATTGGAAATGTTGTAAGGAAAATAATTAATTCAGCTATACAGATGACATGTGCAACACTTAAAAATTTAATTTGAATTAATTTAATAGTTACAATGCAGAGCAAGGGCAAGGCACACGACCATAAATACTTTCACTTCCGTCATCACCAGTCAGCCATTTAATACTGGAATATTGGTCGTCAGCCCACTTACACTTGCAGCCAATGAAGGTACTCAAATGTGTTTTTCATTCACCACACTTACACTGAAAATTAAGATTGATTTGGTTGGAAAAAGACCAAATATAAATTATCATTTAGAGTTAAATGTCCCTTTAAATATTTAATGAATTTTTTATGTTGTTAGGAGCTGAGCCAGTCTACATAGAATTTCAACCATCCATCCCGATAACATGTCCCAAAAAAGAGAAAAAGAAGACGAAAAAGGCCAAGAAGGAAGAGGAGCAAGAAGAAGAAGAGGAGTGTTGTATCACCTTTGACATTACAACTCGTGGACCATCCTCCCCTCCAAGATGTGCCTCTGGAAATCAATTTGATTTGGTATGATAATTTATTCACTCCTCAACTACAAACTAAAATTAGTAGACATGTCTCTCTACTCATAATATATGTGTAACATATTAGCCTTCCTCTCTTTAACTTAGATAGTGTGCATCATTTATTTTTTACTTTAAAATTGGACCACATTCTCACAACAGAAATATAATGGCATGTATGTTATATAAATTTATATGCCATGCATGTACATACTATACAGTACTTTTTTTTATACATGTCGAGGATTGCGTTGCATTGTACAAAATTTTCTCAACTCTTTTATTTATATTTCTAAAAGACTGCCCTTTCAACCATAAACCGAAGCAAATCATTAAAAATGTTGACAAATATTGCAATTTTTTTATGTCTGTCTCTCCTCCCTCCTATAAAAATTTGAGAAAAGCATGAGAGATCAAGTAATGGAACTGACAATGAGTCAGCTATGCCTTAAATACATAATTATATTATTATTTTTTATGAAGGTACATATATTTATTTCATCATTTCATAATTTCATTTTTATTCATTTCGTTCCTCTTTCACAAATTTTTGTAAACTGTACCGATATATAATGGACTATAGTTGCAGTACATATGTACAGAATACAGATAGTAGGCGTACAAGCCATTTTAATTTATTTTGAAAATGTTCAAAAAATCAGTATTTATTGTCAGAGACTAAAAAACTTGCATGTGCATACTGCAAAAAAGGGAAGTCAATAATGGGAAGAATTTTTAATGTGACTTAAATACAAATTCTCATTCATCATGTTAAATGTTAGAGGAAAAGAATTGTAAATTTTTTTTTGTCGTTTTACACTCTAAACTTTAAATGTTACAATAATCACGGTGAATTAAACCGTAAAATGTTTTGGTGTTAAAAATTCCACACATATAGGTTGTTGTGAATACTTGTGCTGTGAAGGTGTGTGCAGATGAGTGGAATTCAACGCATCGTGTTCCCGTTTGGGCTGTCAACGATGGCCTAGTAGGCGGAAATAGCAACTCAGATGAGACATTCTCTACTGTCTATGTGGACATTCGAACAGGAGAAACGGGGAATCCTCCACGTTGGACTGAAATTACTCTTCCGTCTCAAGAAGTAATTTTTTTTAAAAAAATAAAATGTTTTCATTTAATTATGACTTTATAAATTAATTTAGATTCATATAACACATGGAGACGTACAAGAAAAATGTGTAGCCGATGACTATGTCACTACATTTGATGGCCTGACATATTCAAACACTTTGGAAGGAACTTTTATCCTTTACAAGCATGACACTTTACCCTATGAAGTTCAATTAAATTTAAGAAAATGTAATCAAAGATTACTTTGTAATTGTGCTGTGGCCATAAAATTTGGAGATGTCATGTTAGCTGTTGATGTTTGTACCACTGGGAGAATGAAATTTTGGAGTTATACAGCTGATGGGAATTATATTGAACCAAGTAAAATTACTCATTTGCCACAAATCATTAGGATTGATGAAGGTCGAAGTTTCCAAGTGAGGATATTTAATTTTATTTAATTATTTAATTAAAATTTTTTTATTATAATAATAACTTTTTTTAGATTCAATTCCCAACGGGGACTCGTCTACTTCTTGGGCCAAATTTAAGGTTTATTCATGTCCAAGCCTCCACTCCTGATTTGGAACATACGACGGGCTTGTGTGGTTCTTTTGATAGAAACAAGGATAATGATTTCCATACATTTAAAGGTTAAGAGTACTTTAATTTTGCGGGTAGTTAACTAATTTAATTTTAAAATCATTTTTACCAATTTTGAACAATTTTTCATTTAGATACCCCAGTCTGTCCCATCAGTAAAAATGTTTCGGCGTGTAACGATTTTGTCAAGTCGTGGCGTTTAGCACCTGAACAAAGTCTTTTTGTTGGAGTTTTTCAAGGGGATAATGGACATGATGATGATAATCATGCAGATGACCCTGTGAGTCCAGGACAGTGTAGTTGTTCTTCATTAAAAAAATCAAAAGCTGTTGACCTACGACCCAAAACAAAAGGCTCCCGTTTCTCTTCTTATCCATATGAAGACTTTCAACCAGAAGAACAGGAAGAGGAGGAAGGACAAGAGTCTTCAAAATGTCATTCATCTCAGTGTGTTGATCCAAGGGGAGTGGATGTAACTCATCAATTATTGGAATTAGTTTTGGATGAAGATTTTTCTTCGGAGGATGAAGAATTTGGAAAACATGCCGCCACCTCAGTCGACCTTCGACCTGTCTTTACGAGCGTGATAAAAAATCCAGCTTTGACCACATCACCAAAAGGAGGAGATTGGACGGATGATGATGCGGACATTGTTTGTCGAGGAATTATTGAGGGAATGCCTGCTACTAAACTTTGTCGGGATATTGCTCATATTAATGTTGAGTATCATACAAAGTTGTGTAAAAAGGAAATTATGGTACACACCGTTCAATTAATTAATTAAATTAATTAAACAACTATTTTAATTCATCCTAAAAATAATTGTGAAATTTTTTCAGCACACAAAATCAGTCACATTTGCAATGGACGCTCTAGAACAATTAAGATGGGAATGTCGAGATCAAGTCTATCATAATCTGAGTATTTGGGAACCACAATTAGGACGACAATTTGGAACTCCACCATTAGCCATTATTTCTAGCTTGTGCTTGAATAATTGTACTGGAGCTGGACAGTGTGAAAATGGTACGTTAAAATTAAATTCACTGAAAAATTATTTTGTAAAAAAAATTAATTAATTTTCAATAATTCTAGGTCAATGTCGTTGTGAGACTGGATGGGGTGGCTCAGACTGTTCTGTAAATTTCCAAATAGCTCCACAATTAATAAGTCTCAATCATCATGGAGTTTGTGACATTCGACACAAGCCCTGTAGTGAATTGCTCATATGGGGAGACAAATTTGCAGAGCATCCCAATCTTAAATGTCATTTTGATGTTTATCGAGTAAATACAGATACAAAATATTTAATAATTTAATAAATTTAAATTTTAAAAAAATAAATTAAATTACAGACAACCAGCTACAAGTCCGTCCCAGTTTTGGGAGAGTCGTTGACAACAAATGGGAAACTTTTAACTTACCAAGCCATCATCTGTGCTGTGCCAGATTTACCAATTCATGATGCAAAAATTTCATCCTTTTACATTCCAGGGGAAGGAGTTGACAAAACAAGGTAGAAAATCAATTTAAATAATTTAATAACACGTAATGTTTTTTATTGACTATATTTTAACTTAAAAAAGGACACTGATGAGAGTACGATTGAGTTATGGGGCAGACAGTTCAACGAGTGAAGCCCTTGACTACACAATATTTGACTCGTTGTGTTGGGTATGTGAAGGTCCACTTCGATGTGAGGCACGACCAACTCAGAGTTGTAATGTTCTTACAGAACCATTTAATTCAGATCCCTTTCAAAGTAATCCATCTTTCAATAGTCCAGCCATTGGCTTTGCTCAGAGTAATAGCCCACTTCAATATTCACCCTCCGACGTGTCCCGATTTACACCTTCTAGTGTTCCCGGGAGTCTCATCTCACCTTCCTCTCAAAATCCTTATCAGCATCAGCATCATCATCTTCACCAAGAGAATCCACAACAACCTCAACTCCATCCTCAATTGAGTAGTCCATGTTTCCTTCCAAAGGACACTGGACCCTGTCGGAGTGACAATCTTCGTTACTTTTTTGACTCCTCCACTTCCAAATGTCGACCATTTATTTATGGTGGATGTCAAGGAAATACTAATAATTTTTTGTCTGAGCAAGATTGTCAATCTCTTTGTCTTCCACAACAATCACCCCAAACAGCAGCCGTCAGTTTGAATAATAATCAAAAATCAGCCCCAACACAAGTTCAATCTTCCATACAAGTCACTCAATTTAAAACCAATGAACCCACAACAGGGGCTCTGAGATCCCTCAATGTTCCTGAAAAATGTCAACAAGGGAATAATCCTGGACCTTGTCAAGAAGAACTTGTTAGATATTATTATGACAGTATTATGATGAAATGTCGACCTTTTATTTTTGGTGGATGTGGTGGCAATACCAATAATTTTATTACTAAACCAAGTTGTGCACAGGAATGTGAGAGAGGTCAGAATCAGGGTCATGTACATGCCAAGGAGGAGTTTGACAGTTAAAAGAAAATTATTAGATATTATTTTCTTATTTTTTTGTAGTATAAACTCTTATACGAAAGCTGAGCTTTGCTTTCATGACATGAACTTTATTTTATGTCAAAGTATTTACTTTTATAATTAACTTTCCTCCAAAAAAACAACCTGTTACATATTTTATTTTTTTATAGATAAATAGTTTATTGGGAAAATTTTGAAAAAAAAAGTATTTTTTGAAGTCTAAAGTATTACTCGTCGAAACGTTTGATTTTTTTTATTTATAAAAATATAATTAATTTTATAACTTTTTTTCACTGGAACTGACAATAAAATGTTACAACTGTTATATGTACATTCAGCATTCATTTATTTCATAAAGAGATTTAATGTAGAAAACATTTTGAAGCATTTTCTCTCAAGACGTGAACAAAGAAAACAAAGATTCTCAAAATGGACTCCAGATGGGGGGAACAAAGTTCTTAGAAACTGAAAAATTTGGAGATGATTTTTCTCAAGTGAAACTGAAATTCTAGATAAAATCAAATAAAAACTATTCCTGCCTTTCATAAATGGCATATTTATTATCTTTTAAAATTAATAATTTAAAATGACAATTTAATACACTGAAAATAATATTTCTTGCAATTATATTTGTACACAATACAAGAAAAAAATGTCTTTGTTTATTTGTGGGGAGGGATGTTTTGTGCCTTGAAAAACAAAAATTGACATGTTCTACTCTAATCTAATCATTTTCATCGCTAATTTTGTGGACAAAATAATAAATAGTTTGTAAATACGGCAAAAATTTGTTGTCAATACAGACACAGAGAGAGAGAGGCAACAGGATGTTGTATGTACAACAATAATTGTAGTTAATAATTAAACAATTTTATACCATGAAAATCTGCTAATGGCACAACATACAAATATTATGTCAAATGAGTCCATTTATGTATATCAAGTTTTATTCTCGTCATGTTGTACAGGAGTAGAAGTTTGTTTGGCAAAAGTAATAAAAAAAGAAGAGAACTTTGCAAAGCTCTGTGTCTCTGAAAAAGCTATAAAAAGTCACTCATTTTCACCTTCATTTGTTTAGTCAAAGTGAAAAAAAAAAAATAATAAATAAAATATAATGATGGAGTACAAAATTGATGGTCTTGTCATACTCACCATGTTTCTTGTGTCAACATTTATGCGCTTGAATGAATCATTTTGTACAATTGGAGACCCATTAGAATACATTTTTTATATTACTTGGGAATATAAAAAAGTTGTAATAGTCCATTCATAAAAATCATGTCAACATATTTTGTACATTTATTACTAACTTAAAATTATCTTTTATTATTTTTAACAATTATTATTCATATTTTATAACTCTACTGACATACACTACACTACACTACAGCAGTACACTAAAACTAAGGGCTTCAATTATTATGATGTTAAAAAATACATGTACAATTTAATGTACAACATTATGACACTTTTTGCCTTTTTAAGAATTACAAATAAATAATATGTTTCTACATTAAACTACATTATTTAGTAATTGACATTCAAGATTCTTTAATTAATATAAATGTACCAAATCACATTTAATTTTTTCCCTTTAAATTACAGAACATACAATAAATAAATTTAATTTGTAAGTTTTTTATTATTAACGATGATCCAAGTCATTTGAAATCTCTCTACAAAAATAGAAAAATACAACAAAAATTCCCATTGTAAAAATTATTTTGACGTTGTTTGTTGGTTCTTTTATATATTTTATTTTGCCTGCTGGTCTCAAGCCGCAACATTCACCAAGGTTGTTTGTATGACAGATGTACAATTTTTTACTTTTTTTGGCAATATATTTTAGTATTTTTTTCTTCATTTTATCAAACATAAGCAAAAAAAATACACGAGGTCTTTTTATGGAGACTCACAACAATTTGTTGTGTTCACATCAAAGACATGTTGACGAGAATGACAATTCATATTGTTTCAGATGACTATTGGCTATTTAGCGGCATATTGGCAAAAAAAATTATCTTGTTTGTCTTTACTTCCTGTTCAATCTTTATTTGTATTGTTGATGTATTATTTCAAAATGAAGAAACATTTTTTGCCACAAAAAAATGATGCAAGAGATAATAATACAGAAAAAAGTATGAGAAAGTATTATTATTTTTTAAAAAAATATGATTCTATTGTCATGATTAAGTAAACTTTGTATCTGGAAAAGTATGTGTGTGTTGTTTTTACTCGACTATCGATGAAATAGTTTTTTCCCCTCCTCCCAAAAAAAGGTAAGAGTAAACAAAAAGAGTATAAAATAACCCACACCCATTTTCACTGATTCCTCCTCCTTCTATACATTCATGTTTTTTTTCAAACTACACACATATATATATACAACAACTTATGAGAGTACACTGTGTGTGTATATATATGAAGACATATTGACAGGATGATCAGTTTGTTCTATTTTGCTGTGTTGTTTACAAAACCAAATGTGTTTTTATTGTGCAGGAGAATCGTTCAAGTTTGCAGAGGCTTGAACGTCACACACACACAATCATGGGTCTTTTTTTTCCTTTTTTCCATAGTTGGAGACGATACAAGATATTATTGGATGTAGTCAAACTCCAACTCCAACTCTCCATACATAAGAATATGAGTAACATCACGTATCTCTTGAGTTATAAAGGTGGAAGCATATGGTGTCATACTGGGTTAGGTACACAGATGTGTTTCTTCCTATAGTTGATAATTTTCTCTATATATCTTTTTTAATTTTTTTTCCAAAAAAAAGAAAGATGGACTCGTATGATTAATTTTTTCTTGTATTATCCAAAGTATTTTCTCCCCTTTTAAAAAAACAAATATTTTGTTCTCAAGAGGTTTATCAAACTTAATGATAATTATCCCGGTGAGGCTGGTTCCTATTTTGTTTGTCTATCTGTATGTTGAGAGAGAGGGATGGTTTTTGTAAACTTACTTGGATGAATTAATTCAAATTTAGATAATTGAAAATGTTTAGGAGAAAACTAAAAGAAAAGAAACGAGAAAAGAAAAGTTGGACAAGAAGTTAGGCATATAGAAAGTTGTTTGGTTGATGATGGGCATATTGATGGTGATGGTGGGAAGTTGATGAGAATTAAAATAATTTGGAGAGATGATGGATAATATGTTGAGGTATTATGAGAGAGAGAGAAAGGGAGAGGGAGAAGTGGAAGAAGAATGAGATGTGTAAAGAGAAGAAGTGGATGAGAAGAATGACACGAGAAGGATAGGGAGAGAGGTTTTCTATGAGTTTTTGTGTTTAAAGCTGGTGTACCCCCAACAATAACAACAAGGAGTAGGAGGTACGCATTGAAAAATAGTGCTCCGAGTTTTAATTCAGTCGTCGATTAGAAAAACATGAGCATTTTTAGACAAACTTCAACTACGACAGTCTAAATGTTATCGCCCAACTATAAATGGTTGATTACGAAGACTACTAACCATACATATCTGTCTATACATGTCTATTATTATATAACATATGTACATCGTACATGTACAGTTGGATCGATGAGCTACACAGCGGCAATTAAAGCAAAAAACCAAGTGGGAAAAACAGCCAAGCGGTATTATTTTTGTTTATTATGTGCTACACCACTGTAGATTGCTTCATTCAATCTGTGTCAGTCCTACACGCAGTGTTCTATCTACCTTCAAACTACCAAAAACTCTTCTCCTTTTTTCCCTCATACACAAAACACACACACACGCAAACTGTTCAACTCAAGTCTAAAGACGGGGAAGAAGAGAGGGAGAGAATCCTTGTCTCACCGCTCCCCGTATCATCCCTTTCCCTCTACAGCTCCGCTGTCTCTCTCTCTCTCTCTTTGCAAAACACAAACAAAGTGTACAAAGTGAGAGATACAGAAAACACAACAGCCAGAGGAACTCTTTTTTGGCTAGAGTGGGGTTGGTGGGGGTAGCATAGCAGAGAGAGAAAACGAGATCACCGTACACAAATTGGGTTCTGTCCACCGCATGACGATTAGCCGCCTCCATTCCTGCCGCCCGTCTGTCTCTTCTGATTTCTTCTTGATGATGCCGGTAAGTTTTTAGCTTCTTTCTCCTCTCTCTCTCTCTCTCTCTCTCTCTCTCTCTCTTTTCATTTCATTGCCTCCACTTTTTTTATTCATCAAAAGAGTCAAGGTCCCATCTTTTTTCTCCTCAACTCTTTCCCCAATTTTTTTTTGAGGGGGAGGGGGCAACTGGAAATGTTGACAAATGGAATTTTCCGAATCTGTAATATTGTTGGCTACCTAAATTTATATCATGTACTCATGTACATTATAGAGCCAAAAAAAGAGAAAAGGAAATGGAAAAGAATACACATTGAGATTTAAGTTCTAAAAAAGGAGAAAAAAGTACATTACAATGCATTTTTATTTTGTACTGCATGTCCACTCTTTTCTCTTTCTCTTTAAAAGATGAAGAAGAGAGAAAAGAGGAGGGATGGACGGTCATATGGGAAAATAAAGGCTAGTTTCCGTCCACTGATGTAATCTTGGGTTAGCTTTATTTTTTTTTGGGTAGGGAAAAGCGATCAGCAGTTATTTTGACGATGTCCTAGATAGTCCTCTAGTATATAGTCCAGTATTTTGGCTAGCTCAATCGTTTGGTTTGTAATGAAGAAACATTTCCCGTTGGACACACACACACACACACAAGTAATAGGTGTAGCCATTATTGTGGACCTCTGTTAGTTCTATAGAAGGTAGACTCTAATACTTGTATTTTTTTCTATCTTTTTTCTCAGTTCCTCTTCTCTAAAAGTATGAGGAGTATTTACTGCAACTGGAATAGAATGGGGTAGAGGAGGGGGGGGGGTTAGAGAAAGGGTCTAGGGTAAATTATTGCAGTGTGTAGTCATTTCAGGCCAAGCTTTTTGAGATGCGAGTCGACATTATTTGTTAGAGAGTAAACTGTTTGCTGATTTTGCAAAAAAATAAACCACAGAAAGACCACACAGAACAGATAACGATGCCATATAGTAAAAGCTAAAGAAGAGAGAGAAGACCCTCCTCAGAGCTCAGATCAAGCTCAGCTGAGCCTAATCTGATCTTTGCCGTCATCAACTCACATGCTCCCACCACTAGCTAGTCAACTATCCTGATTGTACAGATTATTCTCGAGGGCCAAGCAAAACGACGGAGACTTTACCCTCCTTTTCTCTCTCTTTGTATCTGTGTAACATGTACAAGAAGAAGAAGAGATACGGGAAAGACTTGATCGTTGCGACCCGATTCATTTCATTGTATCGATACGTCTGACATTACCAACTACTTTTTTGACGGTTTACTCCAGCCACTTTTCCTCTTCTTTACACACTCCATCTCTTCTTCTTCTCTCTCTCTCTCTCTACATGGCCCAGCATTTGCGTCCCTTTATTTCATTCTCTTGTTTTTTTTCTCTCACTTTTTTTTCTATCTTATTTTGTCTGACTCAGTCTCTCCACCTCTCTCTCTCCCTTGGTTTTGTCTGTCGTGTGTTCTTGTGTTGTGTTTATGTGTGTGTGTCGTATATTTTTAACCAGAATCTTCTCGAGTTTGTTCTTTCAGAGCTAGTAAACTGTTGTTTATCTTTTACTGCCTTGGTTCTCTCTCTCTGAGAAATATTTTCCCGGGAAGCCCATTCTGTCCTTGTAAACAGAGGGAGTATGTTCGTGTAAATAAATGCTTCAAGAGCTGTCTTTCACAACGATGCAAATGCGGCTTTTCAACAAAACTCACCATGTCATGTACTCATGTACATGTATAAAAAACTTTGTATATCTACATTATCTCTATAGATTCTCTATATTTCTCTCCCCCTCCTCTCTCTCTCTCTCTCTCTGCCTGCTCTCATCTTGTTTTTTTTGCCCCTCTCTCTCTGTTCTCCTCCACCTTCCCTTATTATTATTACTATATGTATAGTCAATACAAGATCGACTTGTACAGATCCATTTTTGTATATGAGAAAAGTGTACATATGTACATACATGTATTGTATCTGTACATAGTCTTCAAAAAAACAAACCAAACTCTTTCCATCATGTCCCAATAGAAAAACAGAAGCAAAAATACAGGCGCTAGGGACTCTGGGCTCTTGCAAACAACTAATTTATATTCATTCATATTCATGTGGCCAAAATCATGAGCGAAGCTGGAGGAAAACAATAGACAGACTACACTTTATTTTTTTTTTCTGCCCATTATTGTTGTTGTTCCATACCCCAATCCCATGGATCAATTGTAGAGTAACGTATTAATATTGTAAAAAAAAGATGGGGAATCTTTTTTTTTGTGGATGATGTGGAGAGATGATGGAAAAAAACTATGTTTAATATTATTATTATTATTGTTATTATTTATTATGTATTCTTGTCTTTTCACTTTACTCTTCTTTTTGTAAATTCTTTTTTTTGTAGTGGGTACATGGTACATGACTGAGAGTGGGGCCTATAGTGGAAAAATGGTGAATGCTCATTTTTGGGTGTTTAGATTGTCTAAGCGCATCTGTATACTTTATTTTCTTGGGCAGCTAAACCTAATGGCCAATGGGTTAGTTGTTTAGCTGGCAGAGTGAACAGATGTACGTATTTGTACTTGGTTTGGCTAGTGAGGAGATCCATTTCCAGACTCTCTCTCTCTCTCCGTCCTATTCATCCGGTGTATTTAGAATCTAAACAGGGACACGTCATGCCCCATGCCATAATGTTAGATGGGAAGGTAAACAAAACGCCGGTGTGTGTCCAACACAACTAACAATAAACGCAGTCTAGTTGACTTTTTTTTTCGCTGTCTCTTTTTCCCTGTATTGTAAACAATCAAATACACACACACACACATTTATCTATTGTACACTATATACATAAATACTTACCAACCAAAAAGTTTGCTTATACAACTTTTCTCATCCCATCCTCCTCCTCCTCAAAAATAATCCTCCTCTTCTAGTATACTCTTACTAGACACTGTGTGTGTGTCCATTTTAGTATGTATGTCGTATGGGATGTGGAGATAGACAATACCTATCAATTTTATTATTTATGTTGTATGGCTAGATATTGTTTATTGTCCTCAAGTTACCTTGAGACCTCGCCACGTAAATAAGCAAAATTTACATGAGTCTCCTCTCCTCATCCTCATCTTCATCTTTCTTGGTTTGGTTTGAAAAGAGATGAGAAATATTTTTTCAAGTTGGTTGTGCCTATACACAACACTACCACTCAATGACTTTTTTTATTTTTATTATTCTTCATTTGTCTCTCTCTCTCACATTTACGTTAACTCACTGTCCAAACTGTAAGTGAAGGACAAATTTTTGTTGTCTTTTTTTCTCTCTTTATTATAGACAAACCAACATTTAGTTAAATATATTTAATTTTTCTTTTTACTGTCTTTAAATATAAACTTCGAATTTAAGCAAGTAAAAAATAAATATTTTGTTTACTTTTTACTTGGATTTGAAAATAATCTACTTGTCATGACTTTATTATAAAAAAAGAGAAAAAAGCATGACAAATGACTTGACAAAATTATTCTCCTCCAAAAAAAAAGAAAATTGTACTGCTAAATGCATTTATTTTTTAAAAAAAAGAAGAGTATACCAGTCTCAGTCTCTAGTCTTTACTAAAAAAAGGGGAAAAAATTTCAGTCTAAAATAAACTGTAGTTTTATTGAAAGGTCGGTGATTAAGGAGAATTTTTTTGACATACAATAAAGAATAAAAGATAGACCTATGTATTATACAATATATTGATTGATTCGGGTCGTTTGATTTGTGAGGGAGCAAAGCGGGTAACTTATAGAGAAAAAGATATATTGGAATACTATTTAAGAACTCTATTTATCCGCCATAAAGGATAAGGTTATGTACAGTACCAGAATGTATCATAAAAAAGAGAGAATTCCATTTTTAGTTCAATATTATAAAAGCTACATAATAGCCTCCATTTCATTAAATGTCATGGTGTATAATTATGCATGATATTTTATTTACTTTGTCTCTCTCTCTCTCGCCGTCTCTGTTGTTCATTGTCATTTATAATATAATTTGGTGAAAAGATACAATTAGCATAAATTAAGTTATAATTAATTACAAATTATAACAATGTCCAAAAAAACAATTCCTCCCTCCCCACAAAATTAATGACATTTATATTGTCCTGTACACAATGCACAGACAGAGAGAGAGGGAGTTTTATAACATGAGACAGATATGAATGTATCTTGTGTGTGTGTATAAATTTTTGATATAACTCAGCAAAAGGGATGAAAGTTTTTGCAAGATTAAAATGTCATACATAGACACACATTCACAGACACAACGTAGTCACATTTAATGACTATACACAAAATGAAAATTCCATCATGTATATACTCCTTTACACCATTTTAATGGAGAAGGTAGATGCCTGTGTCCGACAATGTATCTGTAGAGTCAAAACCGTGATGAGTCTAAAAACACATAGTCTTTGATAAATGGAATGCAAGAGTAGCACACAGAGATTGGTGTGTGTTTGGAGATTTGTGTTTTGTGCCAATGAGTCTCTTTGAAACATCACCATGATGACTGGTATGTAAGTTATAGTTATACTGCAAAAGCAATTGCTTTTAAAACCAAAGATGCACAAGGTGACTACAGATGTCATAAAGAGAGAGAGAGAGAGAGAGAAATAGCTGTGTGTGTGTGTTGTGATATTATTATTGCATGTGTAAGTAAATTTTGATGGTTTGTTCTTATATACACATACACATATGAAAGCTCATTAAGAGAATAAATTCGCTAAAAGCCGTCCACACAGCCCAACATTTGTGTGTGGGGAGGATGAGGTACACACAAAGTTGCATTCTCCATACCATAGAGATAGACACACATCTATTAGCTAACATGGTTAAATTAGTCTCATCATGCGTCACATAGCATGCAAAATCTTTCACTGCAGGTACAGTACAGTACTAGGTACTGGCTACTGTGTTTGGTTCATGAGAGCCAATGCCAATGCTCATGATCTAATAATTACGCAAGGTACACTACCCTTGTACTCGTACATATGTATAAAATAAACGAGGAGGTCTCCAAAAGGAAAGTGTTAACATTTCTCTATGTTTCTCAATCACCTTTACATCTATTATAGAAACCTTAATTGTTTGTTAGATATTTGGAGCTGTCCAACATGAGGTGTTTTTTTCTGCATACTGCAACCTACATGTGTACAATGTACATATACATAAAGACAAGAAAGAATGTTGAAGAGAAGTAAATAGGCACGTTCAAATCCTTTTGCATGTCTTTCTCTACAGAGTTAGTGATGTCAGTTTGCCAGTGATTTTTTTTGTGTGTGTGTGTGTACTATGAGAGTATGTACTCACAAATGTTTCATGGTTGAATCCCCATGGAAAGTACTGGGAAGGGACGACTCTCATGTCAAGTCAACTTTGCTCATGTCTGTCTCTCTCTCTCTAGACTGTCCGAATCCTCCTCTTCTTATCATCATCTATCAATCCTCATGCATGTCATTTGCCTCCTCTGCCTTGTACATTTGCATCAAGTCAACACTCCTTGAATAATAGTGTCATATCTATTTCCACCTCTTCAACACTTCATGCTGTAATTGCCTCGTACAATTTTCCAAGCACAAGCTGAAACAAGGAGACAAGTCATGAGGAACATTATTAATTTCAGATTTGCTTCAATTCCCCCTCACCTCCCCCCTCCTTCTCCTCATCTTGTACTAAACTTTGTATTTTAATAATTCTCAATGCTTATTTACATATTCCATCGCATCTACTCTCTCATGTCATGTACACACACGGTACTGTCGGCATCCATGCAAACTTTGCCTAATCCTTTATTAAATGACTTTTTACTTGACTTTTTAACCTAGCGTGTAATCATCACATCATCTTTTATTTGCTTACTATTATACTGTGTGTGTGTAGTAGTACACACACACATAAGGTGGTATACAATTTGTATTAAATTTTCATGTCAATTTAAATATCATCATTATTCTTCATAAAAAAAATTTAACTATCTGTACAGTGTACACGAAACAATTTGTCTATTTTTTCTTTTTAGTAACGTCTCAAGAAATTAAATTATTAAATATTTTTTTTTTTTGTTATTTAAATTTAATTATGTATAGTCAAAGTTTAACTTGGTGTGACAAGCCCCCTTTCAATTTTACCTAGTGGAGTCAGAGATGAGATGAGAGAAAATTTTTGTTGAGTGATGATATTGTTCTAGTTTTTGTATTTTAAACGAAATTTTTTTTAAACAAAAAAAATTGTTCATGGCATTTTGAGCATTCATTATGAGTTTGCTGATGGTTTTAAAAAAAGAATGAGAGAGAGAGAGAGAAGAGGAGGGAAGTGATAGCGGAAAGTTTGCGCTTGTAGTGGGTATAAATAAATGATTTTTCACGGGGGAACAACAAGAGCGTGTAATAAAAAAGAATGAACAAGAAGACGCTCACGGTAGACAATGAAGCGTGTGTGTGTGTGTGTACATCTCTCTCTCTCTGTATGTGTGATGTATCTGTAAGAGTTTTTGCCAATTCAAATGGAAAACAAAGCATAAATACAAATCGTAACTTCCGGCGTTCGTAATTAATGAGTTTACGCCATTTTACTGTTTATAGATAGCAAAAAAGCATGTATAGAATCTACAATATTTTATTTTATCACCATCATGATCCCTATTTTGCTTCTTCTTCACTTTAACTTTTTTTTTTACCTTTGTGTATTCCCTGCATTTTAGGGAATTGCACAGAGAAAGAGAGAGAGAGAGAAAAAATAGAATATATTTTTTTTATATGGTTTGGGTCCTTCTCATAAAAATTGGTGTTATTGTAAGGTGGACCACACCTACGATGACCATGCGATGCCATGCCCCATGATATGAACCTATGAGATATGACTCAAAATATGTACAGACAGGCACACACACTCACTCTCATAGACAAGAGGTAGGTGGTGGTAGGACCATTAATCAGGTAGGCATTCTATTCCCATTGTACTCTCTATAAAATCCTCCATACTCCACTACTACACACATCCACTATGACTCTTATCTCTCAAGCCACTGACTCAAGTGGTAATGGACTGGGCATTAGGTGTAAGCGGTTAGACCAAGACTCTCTCTCTCTCCATATAAATCCATGATGAGGCTGACCATAAGCCAATATTACATATGCACCCTCCTTCTAATCGTCCATACAAGTAGCATCCCGCTTCTTTTAATCTATCCTTAAGGAGCCATCATGTGGCATTACCCCCCCTTAAAGTCTCATGATCGTAACAAGTGTGTGCACAAGAAGGGTGGTCCACAAGTTTCTTTTTTCGTGAGAAATGAGCAAGAAACTAGAGTATCTTCAGAATAGTTTCAAACGTATTCTCATTAGCATAGGCAAGGTGTTTAGCCCCCCCCCCCCTCCTCTTTGCTCTCTCCTACGACTAGCAAGACATGCATTGTACGCATATATATTTGAGATTAGGCTTTTTTTTAAAGGAATTTACATGGAGAAATTCTATATATAACGTATTGGGTGATTGGCTAGAGAAAATAGAGAGAAAACTGAGAGAAAATTCCCTTCTCTCTTAATGATGATGCGAGTTGGGTGACTAGAGAGAGAGAGAGAGAGAGAATAAAAAAAATTCACAAGTGCTTTTTTTTGAGGGGGGGAGCTATCACTTGGTTCATTTGTCTTCATATGAAAATGGTATACAGACGATTATTCATGTGCTGTTGACTGCTATTTTTCATGGGATAATGTCCTCTTGCATAAATAAGCTTGATAGAAATACTCTGGAGAAGAACAAGAAACAATGCCAAGAGACAAGAGAGAGAGAGACTGATCGATATCAATGCAGGTTGAGAGAAAAATGAGTATCTTGTGAGGTGTGTCTCTTCCATGAGAGTCTCTTTTTATATGGAACATTTCATATAAAAAGAGGAAAAAATCACAGATTCCTCTATAAACTGGTCTTTGGTCCACAGAGGAGGAGGGGAGTGTGTACAGATATATTGAGAGTGTGTACATAAATTTATATAAAACATAGTCGGGTCTTTATTCCTGTCTCCTGTCTGTCTTGCCTATCATTCCATACGTTGTTGTGGATAAAAAAAGAGAGTGAGAGAGATAGATTGGAAGAAGTAAGAGAGTTGGTCTGCATCAGCGTCTTCTTATTTCTGTTGAGAGAGAAGTGAGGACTCATCTTGTGAAAAGTTATGTCAGTTCCAGTGATAGGGCCCATGCATTTTGTTCTCTATTTGATGCATTTTTTACTGGTGCAATAAATATGCGAGAAGGTAGAGACAGAGAGATACAGACAACTAGAGTTGCAGATTCATGATTTTCCCTTCTCTCTGTCACTGAACAGGACTTTTTTTTCTGATACGCAATGCTGAAACAGCATAGAGACATAGATCGTGTCAAATTGAACTCGGCCATCTATTTCTCCACGAATATCGACAGACTCTTTTTCCCCCTTTCCCCTTTTCTCTCTCTCTCTCTCTCTCTCTCTCTCTTTCGTGTTATGTTGTGTATAAGCTACTATGGCATTCTTCCCTTTAGTGCCTTTCTCTCTCTCTCTCTAAACATTTGATGGGCCTTTACTGAACGTAGCCCAGGTAGCTCATCATATCTTTTTTTTTCTCTCTCTCTCTCTCTCTTTCTCTTTTTCCACTCTTTTCTCCGTTTCGTTTTGGTACCCCTACAACTTCAATCTTTTTTTTCTCCTCCTCCTCCTCTTTGTGTCGAGACAACCTCGATGGAATGTCGTTTTCTTTTTTGTGTCGACTAAAAGTCGAGTGGAATATACATATATATGTGTATATATAGGGAGAGTGTAGAGGTATGAAAAAGTTTTTGCTTTCAATTCTCAAAAAGCAAAGCAATGCTAATTCTCCTCTTGTTTCGCTTTGCTAGTTGCTGCATCTGCTGAATGTCAGATTGGTTTCCGCTAGTCCTTATTACTCTTACTCCATTATATAATAGAGAGAGAGAGAGTCTCAATATTACTATGTAGTTTTTAGTTTGCAAGCCAAACTACACACACACAAACGAAAATACGTAACTAAACTGCATAAGTCATAGTTTGAGTCTATTGTTCCAATCTGGCATTGTTTACAACATGTCTGCTTGACATTTAGGATATGTCATGCTGACCCTTAAACTCGAGACAGGCATTAAAGAGCGACTTAATGACTGACGATGCCATACACAGGTACCAATATACATATATATATATAACCTATTTGTGACTCACATTAGCCTTCACTCAACTCAATGACGGAGAGAAAGAGAATTTACAATGAAAATTTCAGTCTATAGTATCAACAACCAGAAAAACCAAAGGAGATTTCGATATAGAGACAAGAACAACCAAAAACCTCGTTCATCGCTCGATATTTCTTTTTCGTTTTTCAATGCCTTTTTCCTTTTCCTTGCCTGACCCGGATCCGGCCAACCTTTGAAGCACTCCCAAAACTCATCACACACAATTCTTCATTCTCCCTCTCTCTCTCTCTTATATCATTCATCACATGTTATACATAGAGGAGAAGTGTACGTGTGTAGAACCATTCCCATATATTACGTATTATTTTGTCCACTAATTTTATCTACAATCTTTTTTTTCCATCTATCTGTCTATCTGTACAGTGTAGATATTGAGTAGTTGTACAGTGTACACTCTTCTATATTTTTATTTAACCACAATTTATTTAATAAGTAGAGTCTTCAATTCAGAGTGGAGAAAAGCATTAGTGAAAAAAAATTGTTAATCTTTCTTTATTTTGGAATAAAGTCTATGTACATGTATACATATAGTAATACATGTATATTTTGTATAGTCTAGTTTGGAGAGATTGTGTGCAATATAAATAATAATAAGGAATTCTAAATCTGAACAACAAACAACAATATTCTGAAATTGCCAAATGGCTTGTTTCTCCCTCCTTTCAAATTCATCACTCCCCATTCTTTCCATATAATAAAAAATGAAATAATTTCCTATATCCTCAAAACACACACTGAGAGACCAAACCAAAACCAAAGCCAGCTGGCTGTACAGAGATCCACAGCATTTATGTTATATGGAAAACATGTTATATTTGTTATATCGTTCTTCCTTCCGCACAACAACCAAGAGAGAGAGAGAGAGAGAGGGAGAAAAAAGAAAGAGGGGCAATTCCAATAAGGAAAGTGGATGAAATGTTGTGTGTGAGTATGTGTGTGGGTATTTTGGGTTTATCTAATCATACCTATAGATGAAAGCGTTGTTTGTTTGCTCATAAACAATTCTAAATTTAGAGTGGGAGCGAAACATTCTAATTATACCGGGTGTGAGTACATGTTTGTTGCATCTTCTTCTTCTTCCTTATGTGCCGGTGCAGGTGTGACATTATTCATTTGCTCCATACTTCTACAGTCATAGAGAGAGAGAGAGAGAGTTATTTCGGTAGTGCCCCTCTTTAACCAACGGGAGAGAGTATAAGACACACTCACCAACATGACTTATCACATCTCCTTCCTTCCTACGACCTTACCGATACATTCGCACATGTAATAATAATAATTCCTTAGCTAAGACAGCAGAAAAATACCTTATCTTCATATATATACATGTATTATAAGTGTATATTACCCTCAATATAATTTCACCTTATTACAAACACATATCATATATAACGTCTGTTTGTCCTAATAATCCTAACTCTCTCTCTCTCTCTCTCTCTGTGGTAAAGTACAGTGTACAATTTTTTTATGTGTAGCAAAAATCCACATCAAATGAATGAGGTACACACTTAACCGACTCTTTTCTGTCTCTTGGTTAAAAAATAAAATAACTCGAGTCTTGTATTTGTATAATAAGAAACGGAATTATGAAATAGTTTATTATCTCTCTCTCTCATATACATAATGTTATACATCCCTCTCTCTCAAGCTCCTCTTGAAACCATTGGCAATCTCATATTTGGAATAGCTTTAATCGTCACGTTAGTTTTGTGTGTTCTTTCTTTATCTGTTTCTCTGTGTGCGTGTGTGAATCTCTCTCTCTCTCTCTCTCTTGACTCTTTAGCTGTATCAAAAGAAGGGGAAGGAGGCTACCAAAAAAATAACGCCTTTGCCCATCTTGATTACTCTCCAAACTTGATTACATTTGAGTAACTGTGGTGTTGTGTGGTGGTGTTGGTGTTAGTCGGGTTTTTTTTTACAAATGAGAGAAAATCATTTTCAACTTCTCAAACAAAAAAACAAGACAAGTCATTTAACCAGAACCCCCTCTCCTTATCGGAATCTTCTCCTCCCCTTCTTTTATTCTTCACCTTTCATCATGTGACATTTTGAGTGTGTCTCTCAAAAAGTTTTGTTTTTTTTGGATACAAATTGACTAGAATAATTTCTGGATGACTTATTTTTTTCTGCACAGATCTCAACTGCTGTGGGTTGTCTTGTGTAAATTTAGTTGATAGTTGTATGACAACAAGGATGTTAAGAGTAAAAAAAAGAGAGAAAAATAATAAACCAGAACGATTTCATACAATAATAATAATGTTGTGAGCAATTCACCATTCCCACGATACTCTTGGTGAATTGATGATCCATCAATCTACACAAAATACATAACACATATGTACATCCCTCCCTCCCTCACACAATACATTACAACAACCAACGGAACTGACTTGTAAAAAAAAAGTTCCCTCTCTCTCTCTCCTCATTTTTCTCAATGGGGTAAATGATGTGTGCCGAATATTGGAACAAGTTTCTTTGATTCTATTATAAATATTCGTATCTACCCCCTTTTTAGTATTATTTGTGGATTTTGTGGTTTTTCATCTTTACAGATAAACTCTCTCAGCTTCTCTCTCTCTTCATTGTCATTGAAAGACACAAAAAAATTCTTCTTTGGTGTGCGAATATTGAAAGCATTGACATTTTATATTTGGGAAAAACAAACTACTTAAGTTTTTTCCATTCTTTTTAACACACACACATCCCCTACAAATGTACTCAGGTAAGGAGCCTATTTTTCTTTATCTTTATCTTACTTTAGTCTCTACTTTAGTTACCAAACAATAATAGCAAAAATATAAGAGATGTAAATGGGTAAAGTAGTGTATTTTATGGGGGAGTATGTATAAAAAAAAACATGCAAGTAATTTTGTACATAATCATCATCTCTCTCTCTCTATAACCAATCTCTTCATCTCTTGTCTGTCTTGGTTGTTGAGCTTTGTGTACCTAAGATAATCTCAAGTTTGTGTGAGTAAGTAACCGACAAGTTACGCTTGAGACAGACCATTAATGTTCCTCGGGTAATCACAGGTTTATTGAGATGTGATAGTGATCAAGGGTAGACAGCTTGACACGCTCTCTTGTTCCCTCCCTTGGTCTCTTCTTCTTATTTTATATGCATATTCTATGTACAATACAAAAAAATATTTTTTTCCAAACATTTAAATGGTTAGATTTTTATATACACAAAAAGATTCCCATTCGGAATATAAAAGAAATCTTTTTTGTATCCACTCTTTGTACATGCCAAAAAAAATAGAATGCAAAATAAATGTGTTAAAGTTGGGGAGTATTTAGAGAAATTTTTTTCCCGTGTATAATGATGATGTATTTTTAACAAAAAAAGTATTTTGTGGGAGGATTCATTTCAAAGAGAGGGAGGATTGAGACGATTACTTGAGGTGTCTGTGCAAAACAATCATCATTTGCATGTGGTGTGATGAAAGATACATTTTCGTGGTTGTCGTGTAAAGCATGAATGAAGCAAGATAGATATACATATAGGGTCGAGGGGGGCTATTGCAGCAGGTTTTTACATGGTTTGACTTTCAAATCCATCTGTATTGAAAATCATTGCACTATCAACCCCGAATTTTTTGTGAACTTGTTGTGGGACAAGTTAAGAACAAGTTCCCATAAATAG
>JAQIVZ010000163.1:0-97736 GCA_034700945.1 Arrhopalites spinosus | reverse complement strand
CCTCCTTTTTAATCTTTTAACATGGTAAAGTTGGGGAAATTGTCCCCGTTCACTCCCATATACTTTGGAAAAATTCATCCTGTATAATAATGTTAGGTATATGGAATATAATTATATTTAGTGTACCTCGCTAAGAATCACCATTTAAAAAAAACAAAGAATAATATTTAAATTGGAATTTGCTCATTTTTATGAGTTGACAATTTTCAAAAAAATCATTTACCTTTAAGTTAACATTTAAAACGATTTTTTTTCTTTGAATTTTTGCCTATTCTTAAATCTTAACCATTTTTTAGAGACACTCGTGGGTAGTAAATAGAGTAGAGTACTTTAATATGTGTAGAATTTAATAAAGACAATTACATTTTTTTTGAGAAATTATATTTAGTTATACTTTTTTTCAAATGGGCAGATATGTAACATGTAGATAGGACAAGCCAGACGATTTGTGAAAAAAGCACGAGCACAAAGAGAAACAGGGTCATGGGTCATAAGGTCAACCCATAGCCACTTTTCTGTTAATTTTTCTTTTCTTTCTTCTTTCTCAACTTTCCATAAATTCAAAGCTTGTTTTTTTAAAAAGTTTTTTTTTCATCAATTAATTTATAATTAACACTATAATTATACGTACTAATCATGATTCTCCACGAAATTTAATTAAACTGTACAGTGACAATGTTTTTTTTAAATATAATATGTGCATTTTTTTTATATAAAGCTGTAAACAGCTCACAGTCAAACATTTTTTTTATATTCACAAATATTATTTATTGTGTTTCCTCTTATAAATTACCTAAATTTTCCACTGTCCAGACCCTTAGCTAATTTTAATTAAATTTGATAAAACTGGCTATAGTACATACTTTTACTTAGCTAATTTATATTTAATGATGATTTCCATTGTCCATAATTTTTTTTTAACAGAAAATACTTTTTTTATTGATTCATACACTGAACGAGTTTTTTTTATTTATGTTTTAAAAATTGTGATTTAAACTTTTGCACCCAAGTCAATTATAAGATACATAAAATTTCTTAAACTATAGTCTCTCTCATTCTAAGCTTTTTTCTAAGGTACTCTCTAAACGTAAGTACACACATGGGAATATATTAAAATTATCCTTCTTTTTATATTTTAAATATGATTCTTTCCATAATTAATATTAATTTAATATTTTATGACACACACAAAAAAAACATCAAATGCGTCCCTCTTTTTTTAAACATTCATCTTTTCTTATTTTATAACTCGGTGAAAACTAAGAACATTAATAGGTAATAGTTTACTTGGGAAAATCAAGTTTTACAGATATAATTAATAATGCTCTTTGCAGTGAAACTTAAAAGATAATCAGAAAAATTGATTTTTTTATAATCCCCCCATTTAATAATTAATAATATGGCACATATGATTTAAAAAAGCAAAAAATTATTATTATTATGAAACCTACAAAATAATAATAATATTTATAGCGACAAGATTGATAAATGGCTATCCAAACCCATAATCACAAATTGTGTGTCTTTCCAAAAGACAACAAATTGTGTTTTACGATTATTCTTTCTCTAAAAAAAATACTTGGAACAAATACAATTCGCTTGACAAGGTCCGACGAAACAAAAGAAAAAAAACAGTGTTCAACCATTTTTATTTCTTTTTTTGTTTAATCAGTCTACAAAAAAAGGAATCTTTGTCAATTTAAAAGTGTGTTAACTGCTTTCTATACTTTTTCATTAATTTATCCGATGACAATTGATTGTCAATCTTCAATAAAATTGTATGATTTTTTTTAAATTGAGAACATGGAGAACAAAACTTTATATAACATTATAAAATTGAACACTGTTTTACATATTAGTCATTTCTTCCAACTTGAAAAACACAGTACTAAAATTTAATATTTTTAATTAGTACTTTGTGAATTTTATTCAAAACTCTTTTCTTGTCGACTCGACTCTTTTATTGGTAAGCTCAAAAATGAAACAAAAAAAAGTGAACCAAGCAATAAAAATTAAAAATTCTACCAAAAAAACACGATTAATACTACAAAAACACAACCGAGAATAACTTTTTTTCTTTTTTAAAAAAAACTCTAAACAAAAAGGATACATTAATATCCAAGAATACTACAATTAGTAATAAAGCCCAGGTACAGAATAAGATAATAAATATGTACATTATTTTTTTATACACGTAAATATAACAAGGAAGAGATATTCACGGCCATTCATAATTTTTTACAGTTGAATTATGTAGTTAAATTTCAAGCTTTTTTCAATTAACCAGCAGCGTTTCTCATTGAATGTCGTTCAAAAAAACCGTGTTTTCATCCCAACCAAAAAAAAGAGCAAAATTATAATAAAAATTGCACAACCATAAAAGGTAACACGAGTACAAGATAATAATAATTATTTACGATTTTTTTAAACCCACAGATCAAACTTTTTTGTGTAAATATAAATAACTTGTTTAAAAAATAATTATGAAAACGAGAGGGGAAGATTCAGTAAATAGTCAATTTATAAATGTTACCTATTATTTGCTCATTCATACAAATTGCTGATTTAACTCGTAAGAAGACGAGTTTCTTTTTTCTTTTTTTTTAACAAACTCAAGCTGCACCATTGTAGAACGTAGAACTAAAAACAAGTTTTTTAAAAAAATAATATGATTTAAATATTACATATCATATTTAAAATGTTATTGATTTCTACTAAGGTTAGTTACTTAATTATAATAAGAAAAATTGTATATAGTATATATGTAGTGTATATAATATTATCGATAAATTACAGGAAATTAAAGCCACTGTTACAGCTAAAAGTGGCCTAAGGCCTTGTTGTCACTGACAGAGACGAATACAAGAACAAGTGATATATAATTGTTGTATTCTTTTTCATTCTATTGTTTAAATGTAAATATTTTTTATCTATTTTAATAATAATATGGGAGACAATTTTTTTTGCACTGGGAGAAAAATGAAAAATTGACACACACATTTTTTCCCTCCTCCTTTGTTTTATATAGATAAATACAATTGCAATTAATGAGGCATATACAGGAATAGAATTTGTTTTTGATCGCTTCTAAGTTTTTCTTACTTTCTCAAAAAATCACTATTTAGAAGATTTTAAATAGTTAAACCGGGATTTCAGTTGTGTCAATTATATTTGGTGCTTAGTAGTTTAATACTCTATGAAATATTGGGTAAAAATGTATTATAAAAATTAAGACATTATTATAATTATCGAACAGTTTTTCTCTTTCATAGATTTAAAATCAAAAGAGTGTGTACTCATAAAAAAAATTATCAACTAATCCTTAAATTTTTTGAACTTGTCTGAAAAAACTAAATTAATTTTTAAAAAAAACTTGATTAGTCTTGAAAAAACTACAGACAATTGAAAAATATGACGGAGCTGTAAAGTAGACTAATAAATTGTTTTTTTCTATGTTTATATATAGAAGATTATTAATTGGCTGTCTGAAAAAGTTTTTTTTTTAAAATTTGGATTTTCTTTTCATTTTGTTCTTGTTTTTTTTTGGTTGTTTGTTTTTTTACATAGAAGGATCCCATTCTAATTCTTTGTTGTGTTTGCCAGATGATGATGTATTATTAGCCACGGTGGCTGCTGCAATGGTAGGTTGGGACGGGCCCGGACAGGGTGTGGTGGTTACCCTACTGGTCACTCGAACATCTCCATCATCATCCCCCTCTGATGACGAGTCTTCATCCCGATAACTAGATGCGTCATCATCCTCATCCCAACTTTCTTCATCGTCGGCTGGTCCCGGAGCATTCCCATTTCCTCCCAAATTTTCCATTGGGTTCACTGTAATATTAAGGGCGCTATCATCCCAGGCCATTTCTGTGAAAAAAGAAAGAATTCACAAATTAAATTAATTAATAATTAAATTTGTTCCATTTTAAGTATTTCACAATAAGGTTAAAATACTCACCAGCATCAGCCATGTCTTCTTGAGTTGCTCGATGATGAGCTGCTCGAATTCTATTAGAAAAAAAGAAGAAAAATTGAATTTAAATTTGTTTAATAATACTAAATTTAAATGTTAGTAATGTGAATAAATGAAGGCTAACCTAATGACCCCCAAGACAATCATGAAGAGAAGGAAACCGACACAGACGACGATGATGACGGTGACAGCATGAGAAGCACCTTGCTGACTTGCCTCAATCATTGAAGGGCCTCCGCCATACAAGTCATTCAACAGATGAGCTGGTTTCATGTCCACGTGTTGTCCTCCCATTTGTGCCTTTGCTACCACATTGTCCAATTCTGCATGCTGTTCAGCTGCTTTTTCAACAGAGGAAATCCTAAAAAGACATATTCAATTAGTTAACTACACCCTTGAGCATTATTTTACAAGAAGAGACATACATGGAGGACAATTAAAGAAATAAGAAATAAAAACATTTCCTTACACAAAAGGATCTTCTGTACTCTTGCTGAGATCTGGATGAATGACTGTTAACTGTTAAGTAATAAAATAGACAATCATTTAAATTTCTGCGCAAAATTAAATACAATCAAAATATTCTACAATTTTAAATAAGGTTTAAATAAGACTTACAGTTTGAACATATTCATTACTGGTGAAACGTCCATTCAATTCTGAGCAGATGAGTTTGAAGGCTCGGTTCAAATAGTAAGCTGGCTTTTTGTTACTGTATTGAATTTGACGAAGAACCTGGACAAAATTTTAAGAAAAAAAATTATTGGTCAGTAAAATTTCAACTCAATTTTATCTTTGTCTGATACAAATCATTGACATTTATTTATCAAAAAAAATAAATAATTCTTATCAAAAAAAAACTTTACAGATATAAAATGAAACTCAATTTCATACAAAAAAAGAGAGAAGTATGTCAACCTGTAAAAAAAGAAGATAAATCAAACCTGTTCATAGTTGTAGATCATATCAGCTCCAGTGAGAAGAACCCCATCATTGGTTATCTTCTCAACAATGCCCAGTTGACTCAACATATTTTCCGGAACAGTCAAAGACTCATGATCAGGATTCAATGGTGGATACACGGTCACTGTACAAGCGTCCAATTTCCTCTCGATAACACTCACGGGTTCACCTGCAATTTACATTTACAATGTCATAACTTGAACTTTTCAAAAAATCAATCCTAATTTCCTTCCCCCCTCCCTCCACTCTTCCATTTTCAGTTTATACAAAAAGGGGACAGGGGGTCTCATGTTTATGACACAGTCCAATTTTATTTTACAAACTAGGCTACCTGTACTTATACATTCTAAATTTTATAAGCTCATCTCCTTGAAATTCTCATAGAATTTCTTCTCTTCATCTAACAACATACGGGCTAGAATGACTAATGTAGAAAATATCCTAAAAATTTTGTACAGATATAATGGTTGTACATATGAAAATGAAGCTTAAAAAAATAATCCTAAATGAGACATAAGACAAACTAGTTTTTTGAAGAGCTGAGGGCTCAAAAAATTCTCTCTCTCTCTCTCTCTTCCACAGAATCAGAATCACGGAAGGCTGTAAGTATTGTAAAAGTTGCCAAAAATAGGACAGCTTTGTTTTCCCTACTTCAAAAATGGCTATATCAACTTCCATGCTATTCTTTTGTATCCGCTAAAAACATCAACAAGAATCTTTCTACGTGTCTCCCAAACTAACAAGAAAAAAAACGTGGAGCCAGTCTATGACTAAAATGAACTTGAAAGAAAAGAAATTTTTTTAGTGGTAAAAAAATGATTCAAAAATATTCTTAATTTCACAAAATGTCGCCTCATTGACTAATTTAAAGGGTACGTACGTAAAGCGTACGAGCAATAAAAACTATAGATTGTCTTCTTCCTCATACAATTCTATACAAAAGTCTTTAATCTATTTTAAAAAAACTCTATTAAATTCACAATCTCAACTGAATCGATAGTTAAGGAGAAGCTTTTGAGAGTTGAGAGTATTGAGAAAAATAATTATGAGACTACTTAAGACAAGTCTTGTTTAAATCTCATGAGAGAGAGAGAGAGAGAAGTTGTCTTCATAAAATATCACGTTTAAAAGCTTACGTAATGGTAAAATTGTATACATGTACAATGCATTATCTCAAGATCTATCGTATAAAGATTTCCAAGCATGAGACTATATGAAGAAAACAGATTCCCTCAGATTCTTTTTTTTCTCTCTCTCGTTCGTCTTGGAAGAAAAAAAGTGAAAACTATTTTTTTTCACTCTCATTCCCCCCACTCGTCTCATGTGTAATGTAAACATAAAAGTTTTGCTTCTCCCCACACACTAAATTGCGTATCAACATCACACTACCATATGGTTCATTCACAGGTGAATACATCCTCGGATTCTCCTAAGAGAGAGGCTAAGTGCTAAGAGGTTGAACGACAGACAGGTTTTTAATTAAAAAAAAAGTCCCAAGAAAAAGAATCGTGAGATTGAGAAAGGAAGACATAAGAGGGGGAGGAGGAGAAGAAATAAAATGGAAAAAAGGGGCCGACAAAAACTTACCACTTCGCCACTCTTCATTGTCATCCCGGTCGGAGGAGATGGTGACACGAACGTCAGAGAAAACTCGAACGCCGAGACGGAAATCTTCATAACTGGAAAAAAACAAATATTTATTAATGAGCCGTTAGAAATATTGTCACAAATAGAATTCAATATAATTGTTGTTGTGTAAATATTCAAAAGTAAAATAATTTGAGTCCTTACTCTCGGGGGAGATTGCTCGTTCCATTGATTTCAATTGTGGGCTTTTGTGGTGGTAGAACCATGACGAAGGAATCTGATGGAATTATCTTGATCGTTTTCCCAGACTCGCAACTATTTTTTCCAATGCAATACACACACATGAAAAATCAAAACAAATACAAATAAATTAGTTATAAATCAAAATATTATTTTTTAGTGTAGAATCTCCACGAAATAATTCTAAAATTTATATATTTAATTAGATGACTATTAAAAATGAGAATTTTGATATAAAAAGAGTTGTTAAATATAAAGAGAAATCTCATTAAAAGACTAAACCCCTCTAAACTTTCTCTTTCATGACCACAAAGAAAGAGAGAGAGAGAGAGAGAAAGATTTTCAAGTGATTAAATCGGTTAAAATGTTCCTCTTTTATGATTATTGTTATTATTGTTGTTTTCATCCTCATCACATTTTCTTCTCTCTCTCTGTCGTGATAGACTTGAGAGAAGAGAAATGGAGAATTTCCCATTTACAGGTCGTCGATGGTACAGAAAATGGGGCAGTTGTTCACAGCTTGAATGTTATAGGTACGTACATTCATATTACATATAAAAAAACCACCTTGTCTCTTTTTAAGACTTTTGTAAAGGTACACCTCCATAGAGAAGAGAGAGAGAAGACATCTTTTAGATTTTTGCCAAAAAAGAAGACGTAGAGAAGCCCGAAAACGGCTCCTTTGAGACATTTTATCTTTCTCTGTGAGTCTCACGCGATTCCAGGCGACTCATCTCACATTTAAGCTCTGTACATTTAGATGAATGCTTCTTTTTCTTCCCTCTCTCTCTCTCCGTCTTAATGTAGAGACACACCTGAACTTATCCCATCTTTCTCCATGGCTCTCCTCGTAATTCTATTCTCTCTCTCTCTCTCTCTCTCTGTTTCCATCGTGTAGAATTACTAGACAAACTTACATGACTTTTGTAGCTAAATGAAGATTTCTTCGGCCAGGCGTTGGGAATTCTCGAGAATTGATGTAGCCAACACGTCGAACGAGACTCTCAATGTCCGTTGTGTTATCCCCCTCCACAGTGATTTCCGTCATATCTACATCCAACCAGCAACACATATTATATCCATATATATATATATTTATATATTAAGCCTTATATCAAATGGACACAAAAAAAGAGGGAAAAAATTGTAATCGATTTTCTCTCTCTCTCCAAAAAAGGAGAGAAACGCTTGTAGATTATATATCCTCTCCTTGTAATAGTCATCAGAAAAAAATGGAGAGAAAGTTCTATTCAAAATTCACAAGGGAGATGAGTATATTCGTGTATCTTTCATATTAAATATGATTTCTCATTCAAATTCAAAAGAAGAGAAGGATAAAATACATGGACACATTTTTAGGGAGGAATATGGTCAAAATTTGTAATATACTTTGATATAGGTAATATACATATTGTACATTTCTTTTGAAATTTTTGTCTAAATATCTTCACTACTAGAAGAGAGAAAATGAGAAATAAGTTTTATTAATAGAAAAAGAAAAGAATATATTTTTTTATCTCTCTCTTTTATGCATGTAAAAAAAGAAAATTACCAGCATTTGTTATAAGTTCCATGCCCGGCTCCACAACTTCCATTCCAGGGACTTCAAGACTTTCCTTACATTTGTGAAGACAAGTGAGAACTTGTGGATCTTCAGTTTTACCCACGAGAAGTGAAAGTCCAGCCAAATAGCCACGGAAATGATGTTTGAATTTATTCTCTGATCCTTGCCAACATGCTCCAATACTCAACGATGTATTTATTCCTTTGGCTGGGTGAAGTGGCCTACAAAGATTTAAAAATATAAATAATTTTATTTTATAAAATTATTTTTTTACATGAAAAAAATGAACTTTTTATTTTATCATCATCACACGCCTTCAATTTCCTCTCCGTCTGTCATCAATATTTAACTTAATATTTAATTTATTTTTCATCATGTAAAATCCGTGGTGAATTCTTTTTCTCTTGTTGTACAGCTACATAACATATAAAACTATAGTTTTAGTCCTATGAAAATGAAACTCACCAGTCATCAATCACTTCTGGGTTGTTCTTATCCTGTTTTACTGCCTGACCATCGATGAACAGCTGTACTTCAGGGAACTGAACAGACACGGCAAAATGGTGCCATTCTCCATCACACACCTATAGTAGAAAAAAAACACAACAACAACAAACACATAAATATATCAGTAAAAAAAACCTTCAACCTCCCAAAACATTCATTTTCATTTTCCATGTAATACTCCCTAACTCCCTGAAAAATGTTAACGTTACACATTTTACGTGTACGTGTACATCTGTAGTATGAGAAGAGTCTCTCTTTTGTATATAAAATATTTTTCAATAGAAATGTAGAGTATAAAAACATAAATATACTTTTTGTGCAATAGATCCTTTCATAACAATGATAAATTGTCCCATTGAATAATTCCTACAAGCCCCCCCTTCTCTTTCTCTTTTTCCCTAGTCTCTAGAAAATACATTGCCATTGCCATTTTTTACTCTCTATTGTTTTCTTGTATTTCAGCACACACAAAAAAACTGTTATGGGTATTAAACTTGATATTTATGTGTACACACACACAAACACAATGAGCAAAAAAAAAAGTTAGACTTCTCTTCTCTTACAATTTTTTGAGGAAAAAGATTTATAGAAGCAATCAATAAAGTTAATAGAAAAAAAGTCTAAAATCAATGCAGAGAAAGCACGCAGTTCACGCCAACATAATACAATATATAAAAAAATATAATATCCAATACAAATAAATTGTTCTAAAATAATTTTTCTCTCTTTCTTTGCAAATTTCTCTAGAAAAGAATTGGGTTAGTCAATCTGTATCATTTATTTTCGTGATGACTTTCTATCATTAAGAAAAATCATTATGTGAAAGGTTATAATCAATCCTGTTTTATAAATGAACAATTTTTTTATATCTTTTATTACAACTTTCTCTCTATATCTGTAAAATCAATAGAATTGTTGTGCTCATCATTTTACACACATAGCCACATGGATTGGATACCCCACAAGATCAATTTGTAAGAGGAGAATATTTAAATAAGTGCTGACTTTCTAAAAAATTCAATAACATAAACACCCGCATACAAAAAAAACAAAGGTTTTTTTACACCATATAATAGTATGTGAGGACAACATAAGCTTTAAAAATATTTATACATGAGAGAAAGCATTCTGGAACTCATACACTATCCCTGTTTTTTTCCTAGCCTTTTTTTTAAAAGGGGGTTTTGAGACTTTGGATAAAAAACCATGAGCTCCAATTGCTTCGCAAAATCCGACATTCTAAAACTCTTTTTTTTTCTCTTGTACCTTTGTAAAAAAGAGGGCTATAAAAAGTGGTATTGTAGAGAAAATTTTTTTTCTATTTTCTTCCCAAATCTTTATCCTCACAACACACTACAGAAAATCTTGAACCTTTTTTGTGTACTCAAAGCCTTTGCCCCTGTACCTTTGACGGTATACACGAAATTGTACAGGCTACTCCTCTTTCCTATTGTACCTCAACACAATTCAATTCAATGAAGGCTTTCACCAAAAAAGAAAGCAAAGAAGAGAAAAGCATTACATAACTTACCTACACTAAATTCTTGTATAGAACTATACTCCGTACCTATACCTATTCATGTAGTGTAGTATAGTTACATCCAGTAGAAAATAACATGCCGATAGGTTTTTGAGAAAATTGAAAATGTTCAGGTATTCACTACTATACACTCACTTTCTAGAAGCAACTCTATATTCTCAAAATATATACAGAGAGAGAGACATACGCATAAATAGCATTTATTACATGGCTCTATGCACATACTAAACTCTCTCTCTGATTCCATATCCTTACTTCTATTCTTTGTGAACAATTCCATTTTTTTACACAAATAAAAAATGGAATCATGGCATCTCAAAAAAACCCAGAATAGTGTACCCTGTACAAGGAAAAAAAAGTCCCAGTTTTCTCTCTACTTTCTCCGTCTCCCTTTCTGTCTACTTAATCTAATGTACCTATGTTTGTATGTAAAAAAATTTTTGAGGCAGAGGCAGAGTATACAGTCGATCCTCAAGGTGTTAAGGTGTCTCACCTTTTCTATTCCCCATGCCATGCCCTTAAAATATAAAAAAAAATTCTCCACATGCACAATCACACTAAACCACCATACAGATTTACCATAGAAAAAAAAATCTTTTACCTCAGAAATATGTTATATTAATACAGATATATTTTTTTGCTTCTAGTAATTTCTATTCCTTACAAATTCAAGCTATACATTTTACATACGAGGAGAGGATATTTTTGAGAATTTGTCTGCTCAAAAAAATTCATAAAAAGTTGCTCGTTTCCTCCCACACAAAAAAAACTCTTCTCTCTTCTTTCTTCCCCTTCCCTCAGGCTCACTTGGTAAATCCCAAGTTGAACTATTGCAAATACTGGCCTCTGCATGCATAGGATTATTTTTTTTTCAAGGTTTCTTCCTCAACTCCACCCCATCTCTATTTCTTGGCCTCCCCTGTATGTCTGTCGACAAGAAAACCTTTAAGAATGTGTTATGATGATGACATCTAATCTTTCCTCCTTTTACATTCTACTTTATGCTCTTGCTGTACTACATTTGAATTTTTTTTTTCTTGGGAGGGAAAATGATTCTATACCAAATTGGAAACCGTGCTGGAGATTGGAATGAAAGTGACAACGACGACACCATTTACCATTTAACATTACAAGGTGATCAGTGACATAAATCTTTGTTGAGATTCAGAAAATTCTTACACATGTAGTCCTCTTTACAATTTACTCTACTCACATGTTCTATTTTAAATATTGTAGAGACTTGTATTAATTTTAAATTATGCTTACATTGAGACTTGAATCTAATATGTAGGCATGCCTATAATTTTCACCCTTCACATTTATCTTATGTACATGATACACAAAACTTTCTCCTAGTTTTAAACAACAAGTATAAAAGGTGTTGAGAGGAAGATAAATTTATCAAGGTCGCAAAGAACATTGATTAAATGAACAAAAATGTTTTTTTTTATAACGTGCACGAAACGACTATTGTACATACTCATAGGTAGGGACATGAGTACACAAACAATCAAGAATTTTTTTTGTTCATGTTCTACCCACTTGGAGCCACACCATTTTTATATAGGCATGTACACTATGGCTCCAAGGAAAGCTAACCTTTCTTAATACTTCAGTGTAGAAAACCTTCTTTTTCTAAGAATCCAATTTTGCAAACACACCCTGTAAAATTGCATACTTGCAAAAAAAAACTTGATGACAAAATCAATAGAACACATTCTCATCCCTTATAATGCACTCATAGTCGAGAGAGAGAGAAAGTATGGCCGTAAAATTAAATTGTAAATTAGAACACGCTATTTTCTCACTCAAAATGTTTAACATGACAAAAAGATTTCCTAAAAGAGAAAAAAAATAAATAAACTTTCATGACCAAATGTCTACTCATAGAGTGGTGTACCTACAAGAATGTTGAAATAATTATTTTGGGAAAGTAAAATAAAACTAGCAGCTGTACATGAAAGCTCTCATTCTTTTTTTTTCATCAAACAATACAAAAAAAACAAAATAAACATAAAGTTTTATTCTTTATCTACAAACATATTCACACTCAACTGTAATGGGGTCAAATACAAAAACCACACATTCACCACATGCAAATTCTATTTTCTGACCTTTTCTGACCTACAACTCCCCTTTGAAATTGTTAGAGTTACCTCTACTAGATACCTGATAGAGACTATAACAAGAGTACGAGTAAAATTGACAAAATATAGATAGCTTGTCAAAATAATTTTGACACAAGAATTCTTCTCCTTTTAATTTACTAAGGAAAAAGCTACATCATCATTCCATTGACATCTAATTTAGCTCTAAAATTACTACCATTTAACTCATGATTATTACTATTGTCAAGATACGACTATAAGAAGAAATTATAGAGAGAGAGAGAGAGAAAGCAAGAGGAGAAAGCTTTTCTCATAGAAATTTACAAAAGGGGAATCAATTTCATTCTTCATCATTACCGTTTCCCTTTATAGCTTCTCTTTTTTCTTCCCTTCAATACATTTGTCTCATTCTACCAGGCGGTCGTTTCGTTATAAAATGGAAAGTAAAGTAAAAGTAAAAAAAAGAGAGAAACGTTCAATACTTTTTGCCTTTTTTTGTAGGTACATGTATGTAACAACTGTTTTTCCATGGTGAAAGTTGGGAGAGTGGATGACAGGCAATTGGTGCCTGGAGAATAGTTGGATTCTATAGAGAGAAAGTCTAGCGTGAGAAAGTCGTAAAGAGCCATAGTTAGATCACTGGATGAAACCATATAGAGCCATACACATGTGATGACTACTGTACGTCTCTACAGTTCTACACCAGTACTACCAACATGAAAAAAGAAGTAGGGCATCATAGATAGTGAAAAGAGACTTGTTCAAATGTGTGTTTTTTTGTCTGCCATCGAAACCCCCCTCCCCTCCTCAGAGGAGGCTCCTCTCCCCCAAAAAAGAAGGCCCCAAAAAAAACTGGACTAAACCACAGCTCTTTTCATACTTTCCCTCATTTCATTTCAACTTTCCAGATGACTGATGACAAAAGGATCAGAACCTACAAACCACCAATTTCCACAATGTCCATCTGACCTTGTTTTTTTAGTACAATAGCCTCTAATAAAAAAAGGTTCCAAAAAAATAATATAAACTCTATAAAGGAGAAAGTATCTTACATACATGGAAGGAGAGAAAATGTTGATAGGAAGTTTGATCAGAGAGAAAAAAGACTTTTCCCGGAAACTCTTCAAAATTAGAGTGAAAGGACGAGTAAAAGACTGTCAATAGTTTACATTTACTACTTTTCCATTGACCTTTGAAAATGACAAGATGACTCCATTTTACAGTCTTTTTTTTCTCTCTTTGAAACACAACAGAGGTAAAAGCAAGTCAAAGTCAAGGAGAAAATTATCTCTTCAAGATTACCTCAAGTCAAACAACCCCTTTACAATACACCTTGTTGTACAATAAACAACAAGGTGACAATGAAATGCTGAGTATTGACATCTATAAAAAATAACTGTTGAAAATAAAATATAATTTAACCTTTTTTATTTGTTAAATAAAATATTTTGACATAGATAAAAAAATAGTCATTGAAAAGGAAATACATTTTCAAAAAAAAAAATCTTTGCCTTATTTCTACTTAAATAAATAGCAAACAATATTAAAAATTCTTTGAATAAACCAAAAAATGTTTTTTTAGAGAAAAAATATCGAGATCCTTATTTTTCCTCCTTATTTGAACTACAGATGAGAATTCTTTGAGTTCTCAAATGTTCCAAAAAAAATTGTCTATTTTTCCTAAAGCCTCTCTCTCTCTCCTCTACTCCATACACATCACATCACCCACGAGAAAAAATGCAAGATGGGAGGGAAATGGGTAAAACTGGTGAAAGGATAAAATGTTGAAAGTATCTACTTTTCTACCAAGTGTATTCGATAAGTGAACCAACATTGAAAAAAAAATCAAGACAGTTTTGTAGACAGAAGGAAAAAGACTTGGAGTCAGAGTAAATAGAAGATAGGAAAACGTGTTTCCAATTTTAGATTTGTCTTTGCGGATCACCAAAAGCAAGTCCAAGTCAAAGGCTAGAGTATCTCTGTACTATGTATAGTATCTGTAGTAGTACAACAGAGAGAGAAAGTAGAGAAAGAACATTGCAATGGTAGAGTAAAGGATGAGAAAAAAAAGAAACAAAGATTTGATTGGAGAAGAGCCTTCCTTGTATTTTTGACGACGCACATTGTCTATACAAAACTAGACTTTAACCTCTATACTCTCCTACACACAGTTAGCTTGGGGACATAGCCTCAAAGTCCTCACGAGCTCCCTCGTACACTCAAAACGGATGGAGAAAAGAGTATTGTATTTGTCTATATGTAATTGAAAGTCTTACGTTTCTCCATCTCCCTCTTTTTCCCCTCTTCTCTGTTCTCACAACTCACAACAAGGAGCATACAAGATCGTCTCTAAAACTGTAAAAGTCTTTCTATTTATTTTTTTTGGTATCCTTTTTTCCCTCAGCAGGTGAATTCAATGGCCTTAATTCCAATAACGAAATTCTAGTGTCAGACAGATAATCTAATTCAGCCCTATTCTATTTTCTCATTTCATTATGCATTTCACTCGCGGACTCTTCTCTCTCTCTCTTCAAACTTCCTTGTTCCGACTTGGAGAAAAGCTGGAGCTTTTCTATCCCACAAAAACCTTTCCATTTCCATCTCACTGTCTATCTAGCCAAAACACACTATCTCGACTTTCTCTCCTCTCCACAATTTCCCAAAGACCTTTCTCCATTTGAGAAATTCCTATTGCTATTGGAATGGTGAACGACTCGAGGTATTGTAATATTAGTAATTCGGCATGCATAAATACAACATCTCTCTCTCTCTCTCCCCTACATACAAAACACAGCCTCTCTCTCGCCTTGTCTTCCTCTCTCATTTGTAAACCTAATCACTTATGCATAAACCTACGACGTCTTTTCTCTCTCTCTCTGTTTCTCCAATGGCTTTGGATTTTCAACATACTGTGCTCAGCTTGAAGGCAATTCAAGGTCTTGTGACTCTCCTTTCGTACAAGTACAATCCAGTATGATTTATACAGAGGATGGGGAGAGAAAGTAAACAAAATATTGAGTTAAACAGTCTTCATGTCAAGACCAATGTTAAAAAAAAGACAGGGGGAAAATAGACGGGGGGAGTTGAATTTAAACAAGGGGAATGTTTAACGTCATCAATATATCTCCACATGTACAAATATCCTTGTAAAGTACTTGAGAGAAAGTACAGATAGAAATAATAGTATGAAGAGAGAGAGAGAGAGGAGGGGGGGGGGTACAGGGAAAAAAATAAATAAATTACATTGTTACTGCGTACACACAACAAGAAAACAAAGTAGAGATTGAAATCGATATTATTTTTCTCTCTCTCTTCAAAGTCTGTCTACACGCACCAGGAATTGGAAACAGATACTCTACAGACTTTCCCTCTCTCTCTCTCTTTTCTCATAGGGAAAAAAACAAGAGATCCAATTCAATTCAATTCAATCTATTCAGACCAACACCAGAACCACATCACTAAACCGCACACTAAAAGACTCTGTGTATTCCCCAGGATATGTATAGGTGGGTATATAGACATTACGTATGATAATTCTGCATTTTCTCTCTCTCTTTCTTTTAACCCACAAAATCAAACTTGCATCCCAAACAATTTAATTTTGAGCTCAGAAATGAAATTGTAACCAGAAATTCTCCTACTTCTACTCCTACTCTCCATGGTGTAATGAAACGGATCCCTTTTATGATGGAAATTATGTAATTTTCTCTTTTTTGGGGTTAACACATGGCTTTCTATTGAGAGAAAGTGAATTTGAAATTAGAATACCTACAAATTTTGGTCTATTTTCAGCTTCTCAATGAGAATAATAACTTAATTGTTTGTACTTAAGCGACTATTAATATTGAACAATTATCAAAAATGGAAGAAAAATAGTATCAATTTTGGAATAAAATTCTGAAAAATTGTTTTCTTTGAAAAAAATGGACACAAAATAATTAGGAAAAAGCTTTTTTTCTCTTTTGTTATATAATAGAAGAGTCGAGGAGATAAATTATTTTTTTTGAAAAAAAATTATACTCACAAATCCATTTTTTTAGACAACAAAAAAAATGTCATTGTATGTAACATAAAAATGATATAAAATTCACACACACAAGAAAAAAATATATGGAGAGGGAAAATGAAAGGCGGGGAAGAAAATGGTAGAATTATTTCTCATTAAAATTATAAAAGTGACAGGTATAAATTCCCCCACACCATTTTATTCATAATTACAAAATTTTGTGAAATGGCTGACAAAAGAGAGAGAGAGAGTGGGAGGGGGAGGGGGAGGGGGAGGGGGGAGAAAAAATAGGACTTGGGATGGAGATGCCATGTTGTAAAATATGCATAGAGTCCATTTGCTCTAAAATGACAAATGAAAAGGCAAAAGGAGGATAAAATAATATGTATAATAATAGAAAAACAACCACTAAATCAACTTTACCGTAATCATTCCTAACCATACTCAGGGACTACTTTAATTAACAACTCTGACCTTAATTTTACTTGTTAGACAACTACAACAAATGCTTCAATTTTATTGAAAAAAAAGCTCAAGTTGAACTAGGACAAAATTACAAGGAATACGGTATATGTACATAGTGTAGTGGAAACTAACAATGTATACACAGCACTTTGAATAATGACCATTTATCTCCTTGTCATTTGAATTATCTATAACAAGTAAAAACTTTCATTATCTTTATTAGTTTCATTAGGCAATCCTCCATCCATCTATACCTACACCTACATCCATCCCCATGTCTCTCTGTATAAATAACAGAACATGAAAATGTAGATTCAAAATACATTAAAATGAATGTCCCCAAAATTACGACCAAAAACTCAATGAGACCAACACACAAAAGAGTCTCTTTTGATTTCTATTGTTCATCAAAACTATTGTAAATTATAGTCCCCCCTCCAAAAAAACACATAGCTATACCTATATTTTATTTACATGGATAATTATGGATGAAAATGTGACAAAAGTGTTTGAACACTGATTTTAGGACTGATCATTAATGCCTCTCTATCTAAAACTTTTTGAAATCTATTTTTTTCCTTGTCCTCAAAATCAACTCAGGGCAATGTCCTTGTTTTTTTTTCAATGACTCTCTCAACACTTTCTCCACATGTAAAAACAGTATAGTAACTTTCTCTTCTAGAATTCGAACAGTTTATCTTAAAAATTTCAATCTATTTTGTACACGCCAACCGTATCAAATGTTGCAATTTGGTGAAAACCCATTTTCTCTTTTTTTATCAAGGGGGGAAGTGCCATAAAGTTAATTATGGAGTATTATTCGTCATTGAATTGTACTGCCTCGTTTGTACAACTTTTGTCACCAAAATTAGCCTAAATATTCTTCAAGACGTTGAAAGAGAAAGAGAAAGCTTGATGAGAAAATAATTGCTGGCGTCACTCACAACTTTTCTATATGCACGAGTACTACATGAATGTATAATTTCCTTCATTTGTAATTTTTTTTCATTTGAGAAAATGTCAAAGTTTACACAAAAAAACTTATTATTGAAGTAGTAGTATCATGTAGATTTGATGGCAGAAAAAAAATATTCATTTTTCTCACCTGTGGAACTTTGTATCTCCATTCAGCTGGTCGGAATGTATTGAGGTCACCTTCCGCATGTTCTCGTCTCAAAAGTAGAATCAATCGACAGTTTCGAACGAAGAGAGCAAAGTGATGACGATTCATTTCTGTTAAAAAAATAATAATACACAATAAATTAATCACATAAAAGAGTTCAATATCTGTATTTTCCCGTTTTCCATGCAAAAAATATTTTCCTTTGATCCAACATAATATTTGTACATAAAATTTGTATGTACTAAAAAAGTCTACATTTAGTAGTAGTGAAAAAAAGCTTCTGTACAAATTTTCAAAATTTAGCCTCTCGTAGAATAAAGGAAACATTTATAATAACAAAAGAAGGAGTCCTCATCATCAACATATCAGTACACACGCCACGCCATACTTTTTTTTTCTCTCCCCAAAAAAACATCAACATCTCTAGTCATCATCATCAAAATGTTGTGCACGCAAAGAATATATTCCAATATTTATTTCTCCATCCTTTTGAAAATCATATTCTTTTTCCTCCATCGTGCATGCCATTTACACACAAAAAAAACTACATTGCATTGTGTACAATCATACCCAAAAAAAAGAGTTGAAACTGAAGAGAAAAGAATTATCACATTTTCCTCTCAGAAAAGAGAAAACAAAAAAAAAAGAAGAGAAATTCTCTCACTACTTTCTCTCTCTACATTATTTCCTCTCCTCCTCCTTCCCTTCTTTCAAGTTCTAGCTAATGAACTTGATACCAAGAAAGAGAGAGAGAAGGGAAAAAAACCTTGTGTGGCATCATTTCCTCTCTTTCTTCTTCATTAATAGCCACAGTCACCCGCCGCATGACTATACAAGTCTAGTCACTTTTATAGGAAATAGAGAGAGAGAAAGTAACTCTCAACATAAAAGAATGAATCTAATTTCCCTCTCACTCTCTTTGCTGTGTGTTGGTTGGCTGGTTATTTCAATATAAATTTGTACACAGTGTACATACAATAGTACCCCCCAAAAAAGTTTTTTTTTTGTGTTGGGACACAAATTCCTTATACTTGGTGCATCTGTAGTCTGTAGTGACTACTGAACTAAATGATGGGCTATACTTTTGCTATAGTTGATGTACAAATACATGAAAAGGAGAAAATGTGTGCAGTCCTTTGTCTACTCATTCGTCTCTTTCCACACAGAAACACAGATAGAAGAGGGGGGACACAAGAGAAATGAAGAGGGACTAACAAGAGAGAGAGAGAATATCTAGAGGAGGAATAATAAAAGAGGCTTGTGCTAAAATTCATCATTTGTAATTATTTCCCTACACAACCCTCCTCTCTCTCTCTCTCTCTCTCTCTCTCATCCCATTAAATGGAACCATCCTTCGTCGACAAGACAATGGAGATATTTTAATACATCTTACTTTCTCCAAAATTTTTAATCCTCCTCCTCTTCCACAAATTTATATGAAAAACAAATCTTCATGTGTACAGATAATAATCTCTTGTATGTTAGACAAATTAAACTTAAAGTTTCTGCTTCCATCTGGTTACATGGAATATGGAGTATTTTGGTGAAGTAGTCAATTCTTTTTTAAACTTTCTCTCTCTCTTCTCATTATAATTCTACACACATCGACAATAAAAAAGGACCACAAAAAAATTGTTTCTCAATAAAAATGTACACAAAGACAAAAATAATAATGAGAAGATGATCCATCATCAAAGCAATTTGAATAAAAAACATGACTGTATTCAAAATATTCTCTTCTCTTTTTTTGTCTTTCCACATTCCACACTCAAAAAAACTTTCACTGACAATGAGAGACGAGAAAAAAACAAATCAAATTATGACTCAAAACACTCGTCAAGACAAAAAAAATCCTTCACTTTGTTCAAGAGAGAGAGAGAGAGAGAGAGCAATCAACCAAAGGAAAAGAAAAAAAAATTCTTTTTTTTATCAATCCCAATCCTTTCATCAAACTTTAATCATGCAGATGGAGGGAAAGAGAGGACGAAAAAAAAGAGAATAAATTTACTGCGTATATTTACAAAAAGATAACGAATAAATCTGTTCAAAGTAAAAGAATTTATATATAAAAAAGTATACCCTGTACAGTGTACATGTACAATATAAGCATGAAAGAGAAGGGGACTTATTACTTTAACTTGACACAGTTAGATGTAGAAATATATGATTATGGGGATAAAAAGAAAAGTCAGAGTGAGTCAAGTTAAAACATTATGCATGAGATGAGAGACAAGAACGAGGAAGACATTGGAGGGCAGGTAGAGAGAAAGAGACAAATTTTGTCCAACTTTCACTCAAGACTTGGAGTAGAGAAGAGAGAGACAGAAAAAAAGTGGACGATTTGTGCCATCGTAGATTCATTTCATTCGATTCGTTTCCTTTCATTTGATTATCTCTTTGGAAATTTTCGGAAATTCCTTCATTCATTTTCAACTTAGTCAGCTTAACGTACTTAGCCTACTAATTTGTTACATCTAAAATGGAGTAGACTTTTCTCTCTCTTCATGTACATGTAAGAATATACCTATACAGAAATGAACTCCCAGTTTTCTTTTCCAATGGAAGAAAATGGAGAAAATCCAGATTCAAGATATTCTTCATTGTGGCATTCATTTCACTTGATTTCCATCAAGATTTATATTGTAATCTTGACGAGAGAGATAGAGAAATCTATTATTTTACTCCATAATTTCTTTAGCCATCTCCACGGGTCTCTCTCTCTCTCTGTGCACAATGAGTCAACTCTGTTAACAGATAATGAGGAAATTTTCTAATCCGTCTTAATTTTTATTAGTACCCTATCTTCCCTTAATTCCCATCCAATTATCTCGTTTCTTCTTGCCTCAATGATTTGTAATCATTTTATCTTCTCTTTTTTTTCAAGACAAAATTCACGAGATAAACCTTCCCTCCCTTTTTTCTAGAGAAAATCAATACAGATCGTCCCTCTCCTCTCCCAATCATCCCAATTTAAATTGTCCATCTCATAAAATCAAGTTAGGGAATGGAGATTCCCTTGTGGAATTTGTTAAATTTAATATTTGATTCTCCTTTTCAACATTCCCTCCCCCTTTCTAGCCAACAAACTTTGAAAAAGGAAATTGAGGATGAGGAAGAATAGAGATAAATCTTGGAACATCTGTATTTGGTCTGCAATATCAACATATGGCTGTGACTAAATTCAACTATTTTCTAAGATACAACAAAGTCTCCAAGTGCAACAGAGGGTATGCAAATTTACTACATTTTCAACACTCAAAGTGTCTTTTAGTCCAAAAAGAAGACCCAGATTTTTTTTGTAGTTTATCTACTATCAAATGAGAAATTGATTCTGAATAGTTTAAATAAATTGCATAATAAAAATAAATTTAATGATGATGACAATCTTTTTTGATGATGCTTTAGAATTAAATATTGAAAAAATAGGACAAATAAAGATGAAATGATATTGATAAGAGACAAATTTAAAAAAACGTACTGTGATCATCAGCATTGCAGATGATATGTTCTTTAGTATGTCTGTCAACTTCCGGATGCGCAGAATGTTTCATCCAAGTGGCAAGTGTAAAATTTTCTCCAGGATTATGACCGACAAGTCCGTCTGGTACAACGACAGCTGTACTGGAACCATCAAATTCAAACATGGGGTCACTCTCATGTCCCTCATCAGTTGGGAGTGATTTTGTCCATTCTGCTCCGAGTCCAGGTGTTGGGAGAAGATCTAGACAAATTTAATAAATTATTTATTTTATTAATACAATTATTATTTATATTTTAATTTAAATTAAATATTTAAATTATTTCTTTTACTTACCAATGCTCTCAGAACTTGCTCCTATAATGAAAAAAAATTAAAATTCAATTAATCCACAATTTAAATAAATATTGAGACAAAACATGAAAGTAATGGAAAATTAGGAATTAAACATAATAAAGAAAACAAAGGAATTAATAAAGAAATTTTAAACATGAGTTCAAAGTCAAAATTTATAAGATTGCTCATGGCAGGGCATTACCGCATAATTTCCTTTGTGAGTGAACGCCATACCTAAAAAAAATAGAAGAGAAACATTTTCCGAATTATGTAAATTTTCTTTAAATACAAAATTCACTATCTCTTGACACTCTTTCATCTCATAATTTAATTACATAATTAATTATACACATGAATGCATTTAAAAACCCTCAAGGTGACATTTTATTTTATATAGCCACAAAAAAAAGTTTAAAAAAATAAAACTCACGTGTCACGGTCACAACCCTTGCCAATGTGCGTCGTAGACAATTGTAGTTTGGTTTCAATTGTATTGATGGAGCAAGGAACGTCACACAGTTCCAATGAGGCTTCCGGAAACAACTCTTGTCTTGATGAACCGGGGGCATAATCAATCCTCTCTGGAATTCCTGGAGAGAAAACACACAGAAAAAAAATCAATTTCAATTGTCTATCAACAAGTCAAATTTACATTTACATTACACACAAAAAAAAAGTTATCCCCCCTCAACATTTTACAAATATCACGTTTATTTCTATTTTCAAGTCACAGATGTTTCTATTTATTTAACCTTCTCCTCTCTCTCGTACATACATAATCTCATTACATCTCATCAAGCAAATACTATTTACACAAAACCTTTCCACATTTCCCTAAAAAATAATCCATTTTCTACCATCAACTACCCTCTCCCAATTTCATTTGTGTACATACATACATACAAATAGCCCAGTTAAAAAAAGGAGAGAGAAATGGTTGGGTTGACAATAATAATAAAAAAAGGGTTGCAGCTGCATCCTTGATTTTTTGTAGTAAAAAAAATCCCATCGATTCACTATCTTTGTGTAGTTTGTAGTCGTTGCAATTCATAGCAGGCTGCACTCTCATCCCTCACTTTTGTGAGACTGCGACAAAGACAAAAGAGGAGAGAGAAAGTCCGAGTGGGGTCACAAAAAAATGTAATAAGGATTGCATTCATGCGGATGGACTAAAAATGCATAATGTAAAGGGGAAGAAAGTACATGGAGAAAGCCATCTGCAAGAAGATAGAGTACGCTCTCTTCTTTCTCCATTGACATTGCCAATATTTCTTTGTCAACTCCAACTGTGCTCTGTGTGTGTTAAGGTCTCGGAAAAGTCACGTGAAAAATAATCGTTCATTCATTTTGTATTCTATACATAAAATCACTCATAACATGAACTCATAGACTTGCCCCCCTCTCTCTTCCGTTACGTTTTGTGTGTCCTAAAATTTTCCTCACAACATAATCTCTGTAATGCTTGTGTCTCCGTGTTCTCCCTTAAAACTATACACTACTATGGGTAAGTATATTTGACATTGCCCAAGTAAGAATCCCCCTCTCTCTGTTTTTGATAGTGAGAGAAATGGCGATAAAAGGGCACAAGGAAAATGAGGACAACGTGACACGAAAACAAACAAGATGAATAAAAAAAAAGTTTTTTGTAACAAATTTCATCCTCCATTCCCTTCCTCCATTAGCACGTCGTAATAAAAGTTATGGAGAGAGAGAAAGTTTCTTGTTGGGAGAACCTTGTAAATTTAAAACAATTAAAATGATTCATAAAAAGTTTTTCTTAAATTTCCTCCAGCAATCCAACTCAAGAAAATTGCGTCTCAACTAGTGTATCTTTTATCATATCTTTTATTATGTAAATAAAATGCAACAAATGTGTAGCTAAAATAAGAGAAAGTACAGAATCTTAATACAAATAAAAAATATTGAACACTTTCTAAAATCAAATGAGTTGAAATAATTAAGTGTTAAATTTCTTCATCTATTTCCCAATAATGGAACGATAAACTCAAAAGAAGGGGAAGAAAATAATACTGTACCGAATATAACTGGAGAAAGTGAGAGAGATATGTGAGGGAGAAAGTGGACTTGGTACTCATGTAAAGCAACTCTATGCTTTTTAGAGTCTTGTTCCATCAAAAAATTTTATTCATTTTTTTTCTCCTTCTTTTCAAACAAGAGTCTTTCTCCTAGGGGCATAAATATTTTACAGCTGAAACTTTCCCCACGTGCCTAGTCCCCTCCCATTCGCCCAAGAACATGAAACAAGAGTCTCCACTTTCTCCCAAGAAAAAAAAGGGACACGAAAACCTTCCTTATGGTCACTGTACAGTATAATATATTTTTTGCATTCAACATTTACGATCAAGTCACAAACACACCTCAGACTTTCTTCTCAGAGAAAAAGAAAAAAAAATTGAGAGAAAGAAGAAAGACAAGTTGAAACCTTCACCTTTATGACAAGACTGAAGGGAAACACACAAAGGTTATGACGGCCCACGTCAATCCACAACTCCTCGCAACCCTTCATTACATACCACAAAACATTTGTAGAGTTCTTTCAAAAACTTATTATTTCTGTCTTACAAAAACTCACTACAAATATACATACACCCATCTTTTCTCTTCCCATCCTAGAGTGACACTTTGAGCATGTCTCACAACTGAAGAAAGTTTTTTTTCTTTTGTGTTTATTTGGGATTTCATAAATTTATTGTTTTTCAATCATTGACAAAAAGAAAATTTATTGTTAAAAAATTCATACATTGATTTATAATCCATGTCGTACTACGTACCTTAAGAAAGTGTTAAGGTCATAGGTTAAGGGTGAAATGAAGGAAATGAATTTTGTAGTGTATTTCAAGACTTGTATAATATTGTGAATGTTCGAAACATGAAATTTCATATTTAGAACCATCTCTCTCCCACATTCAAGACTTTCTAATGCAAACAAGGAGAAAGCAAACATGAGAAACGAGTGGATAGAAGGCCTCAAGCAAGTCGTCGATAATAGAGAAATTTCCAGGATTCTAATGATACCAAGAATGTTGAGAAGGAGAGAGAGAGAGAGAGGTTCTGAGTAGAGGCTAGTGAAAGTGTACCGAATTACTACCTTAGCTTTTTGTTCACAGCCCTAACTCCAGCTCTAAAATATTTCTCTCTCACTCTTTCTCTCTCAGTATAAAGTCAGAATGTGTGGGGGTTTTTTTATACATTTCATCAGACTTTACACGCTTTCCTCGTCTTCTCAATAAATTTCCACTCTATAGCTCATAATATTCATGGTCATGTACGCATACGCAAACGTTTTCACCAGTTTTTTCTCTCTCTCTCTACCTTCCCCTACTTTCTCCAGTTTTCCTGTTCCTGCTAAGAATACTTAACTTTAAAAAGTCACAAAAAAAATCACATTCTCACATTGACACTTTACTGGCAATGAGTAAAAAAAATCGTTTGAAATTCAAAAGACAAATACAATATTACACATTTTTTTCACCAAATTTCAACAAATGAAATACAATTTTTTGAGAATGCATCAAAGCTCAAAAAAATGCAACTTACTTCATATTTCACTGTCAAAGAATAACAAAATTAAATGACAAAAAAATCAAACAAAGAATGCCCATTGTCTTAATTGTCATGATTTTTTAAAAAGGACTTATTGAATAGAGTTAAATACATCCTAAAACAATTTCCCATGAACTTTCCACTCCATGTGACAGACAGAAAGAGAGAGAGAGAGAAAGCACGACAAGGGAACATGACAGGACTAGAGGATAAAGCTTTGCCTTCATTACATCCTCAAATATTAGCTTAGAGTCATAATTAATGAAGCCATGGGATTGAAATACATTTTACATGGTCTATAAAGAGAGAGAGAGAGATGACATTTGGATAACTTTATACACAGAAACTAATAATGAGTCACATTTGGGCTGTATAGAAGATAAAAGACAAACAAGGCTATAAGGAAAGTGTGTGTATAGTTGTGTATGGAGATAGAGTGAATTGGCAAGTGATAAATAACAAATTCAACGTCACCATCATCATGTATTTTATACAGTGACAGCTGTAGAAGCCGTAAATGTCAAATGAGGGGTAATTCTTCTCTCTCTTTCTCTCTCAATAAATTTTCTCTTACACACAAAATGTTCATCATCATGTTCTACAACCAATATTATATATTTTTTGCTATAAATAGTCTATTATTGTTTGCCAACTGTCACCTTATTATTATTACCACAACTTTTTTTTCCTCAATGAGCATTTTAGAATTGAAGCCTTGAAGAATTTTATGTGAGGGTCAATGAAAATGACCATTTTTTATAATTTATTAAATATCAAATCGATAATTTCACCAGATGGCCATGACACTCTAAATATGAATTTTTTTATAGAATATTTTATTTGACCATGAAATCAATTATCAAATTTAACTACTGGAGTTTAGTTTGAGTCCCTTGTAAATAGAGAGAGATGGTGTTAATCTCAACACCTGACCAAACCAAATGGTCACCGACATTTCTATTTAATTTCGGTAAAAATGCAGAAATTGAGGGGAAAAATTACATACAAAACGTAAGTGAGAATTTACACAAGGACACATTCACTTTGCTGACATTGACTACCTAAGTAAAAAGCATCCATTTGTGCAACCTCATTACACATTTTGACTCCATTTCAAAATTCCTTACTTTCACTCTAGAAAAAGTCATCGGGAGAAAAACAGGAATGGAAAAGAAAGTGCAATATAAAAAAAAGAATTTGATGAAGACAATTTAAGAAAATCATCAGACTAATTTAAAATGTTCTTTATTTGAATTGAGTCAAAGATCAGCTTCATCACTTTTTGATCATGAGAGTGTTGTCACAAAAATAAAGTTTTTAGTTCATAACGCCACCACGACTACTGCACTGTCATGTGACAAAAAAGGTTGAAAAAACTCTTTTTTCTCCCTATACGCAGCTTTGTACACAAAAAAAGAGAAATTTTAATATACACAAGTGAGGTTCCTACAAAAAATTGTGGCTGAAATATGTAGGCATTCACTGCAATGCAGCGAACATTTTCTAAAGAAAAAATAGAGCAAGCACGGGTAAAAAAAAAAAGAAACGAATTTTACCAAAGGGAATCACAAGACACGAAAAAAAGGAGGAAGAGAAAGTGGAAGTATACAGATAGGCCATAAAGTTTAAATCTGATTGCCATGAAATGCAATGACATACATCTTTTTCCATGTGTACAAATACATCTCTGTATTTTTTTGCATACACAAAAATCTTCAATAAGGAAAAGAAAAAAGGGAATCAAATTATAAATCTGTAGAAAGACAGAAAGAGAGAGAGAGAGACAGTAGTGTAGGTCGTATTCGCGTGAGAACAAGACCATAAGGTGTAGGAAAAAAAATCAAGACAAGGTACAAATAAACAGGATAAATGGGTCTCAATCCTCTTTTTTTCTCTCTCTCTCTGTTTTTTTTACTTCCAGTCTGAAAATTAGATGAAAGGAAATTGAAATGACAGTCACGTTGAGTTGGAAATTGAAATCTTAATTATATCCTGTCTTTATATTCTACTCTACAACCCAACCCCCTTTTAAGAGTACAAGACACTGCATTTACGTTCCTAAGTTGGTTTTTTTTATTAAACCCCCCAAAGAAAAGTTTTTCAATAAATAAAATGAACAACTTCATGACCCTCTTTTTTAAGTATCTGTACAATTCTTAGTATTTAATTTAATATGACGTCATACAAGATCCTCATATCACTAGAGAGAGAGAAAGCTAATGTCTTTATACATGGTAGAGAGTATTTAAATTTAAGAGAAAATAATATTGACAATTGACACTAAAATAAATATTTGCAAAAATAAAAGCTTTCAAAAATTCATACAATTTTAAATAAATTGACTTGACATATCAATTCATATGAAATATAAACACAACACTTTTACTCCCTCCCGTTTTCCCTTCCCTTCCCTTCAATCTCAATTTATTTTCTGAGAATTATACTTGATGAAAGCAAAAAAGAAATTGTCAAATCAGAAATTGAATTACATTTTCTTTTTTTTAACTCTACACATCTCAGTTACATACTTTTCTCCATCTTTCTCTTTTTTCCGCCCCTTTCGTCTCAAAAGTATCCTTTTGCATTTCCTCTATTTACAAGTTTGTCTAGTTTGATTCTCTTTCTTTTTATTTTATTGAACTCTCTATAAAAAAATAACAGTTGGAGAAATTCTACACAAGGAGAAGAAGAAGAGGAGAAATTTCACAGAATAAGTTTCAAACAAAAAAAATAGACTCCTACTATTGCATCCTACACACAAGTCGACAAGAATTGTCGACTATAGAGAGAAAAATATATAAAAAAAAAATGTTGTCATTATAGGACCAAGAAGGACAGATGATAGAAAGCATAAAAAAAGAAAAGTTGAAATATTGAACAAAAAAAATCGATTGAAAAGAGAATAAGGGGAATCCAAATACAAAATACGGGAGTATAACTTTCTCCATGTAATATACATATATAAAAGAGAAAAATATAGTCAAAAAGAACTTAGTAGTAAAAGAAGAAAACTTTGGTGTGTGTGTCTTCCTCCAATTTCTTTCTATTTTTTTGCCTCATGCAATTGGTTCCTAAACTAGGAAAAGGTTTTCTCTCCCTCACTTTCTCTCTCAAGAATGAATTCTACAGTGAGTGAAAGAGGAGTAAACATGCAGAAAAGTGAAAGCTAAGATAAACCAAGAGAACCCTGCATTTTTCTTCCTTTTCACCAAAAAAAATCACATGCATCAAGAAACACGTACACTCCCATCCCATTGATTGTCAGACGACAGAGTGATGACATGCTCTTCTTTCTCTCTCTCTCTATTTTACAATAGAGTCAAGGTAAGGTATATATGAAAATGATAAACAATATCAACAAAAAAAAATTTTTTTGTGTAGATTCACAATATACTTTTGGTATTTTTCTCGTTTCTCTTTCTCTTTTTAGAAATTTGAGACAATGACAAGCCTTCTTTCTCTTTTGCTAAAAAAAAAATACCAACAAGATCAGATTTGGTTCCCTGTCCATTATAGTGTTGCAGTCATTTCCTTGTTTCTCTCTAGTTTCTCTTTTTACACCATTCTTTCACTCTGTTTCATCTCCATCTCTTCTTACTTTTCAAGTCATTCTCAATGTACAGAAAAATATACAGTTGCATTTCGACCACCATTTTTTTATATACATTTAGGTACATAGACAATCTTTAGTAGTGCAAAAAGAACAAAAGTTTTTATTTTTGCACTAAAAAACCTTCACTGTGTCATATATTGAATGGAGCTAGTTAAGCTTTCTATTAGTTGGAGAAAGCTCTTATATAAAATACATATAGCGAGATGTTCTATTTTCTCCATGTGGATCATAATGCTTGGAGCTATAGAACAGAGAACGTTTTCTTTTTAGGAAAAAAAACACAAGGATGGTGTCCAAGAGTCAACATGGTAGCCATGGAGAGAGAGAGAGAGAAAGATGAGTTTGGACTTTGGTAAAAATAGCAGGACATGGAACACAACCATGTTAAACTGCTGAGCACAAGAGAAAGGGGAGCCTACGGGAGGAAGACAGGACAAAAGGACGAAGGTTACCTCAAGCCTTAGTTTATTAAGTCAGAAAGATTGTCTACAAGAGAGAGAGAGAGAGAGAAAGAAGAAAACGAGGACAGACAATCGACTTATGTGTCTGTCTTTTTTCTCCAGGCCTTACTTTGTTAGTACCACTTGTCAAGACAAGAAAATCAACGGAACACAGAACTTTCACTAGAGCAGTTTGTAGACACATTCAAAAAAATTGACTCAATTCTATGCAACATGATGCCAAAATGAACAAAAGACTCGTGACTCGTACATTTTTTTTACAACACTGCACAAAAGAGGGTGAGGAAATCAAGTGAAAATGCATAGTTTTATGTAATTCAATATTTTGTATAAAAGAAAGATCCATAAAATTGATGAATACAATCTCTCATCAGATAAAAATTAATTTTAACAGAAAAAAAAGAAATCATACAAGCATTGGATGGAAAACTTTACTTGACATAGACTCATACAAGGCCATTTGAGACTAATGATCCTAATAGTGACGACCCAGTTGAGTGGAAAATAATCAATAGTAATGAATGCCATCATCAACATGTATATATCTTTCATGTGCAACTCTTGACAAGAAAAATAAAAGTTTTCTCTCTTAGTTATTTAAGAGCAAAAGTTGTACATGTACAATGTTGAATTCGTCTATCTTTTCTTATTCATGTACATAATACTTTCACCAAATGCTATTAATAATGTTGTCAATTGTCATAATTGTGTAAAATAAAATTCTTTTGACTGTCAAAACAAAATGTGAATTTTAATTACACATTTTTACATAAATTTAAATGCAGTGTAAGTTGTCAATTGATATTCTTTCTACATTTTAAATCGATTACAAAAATAAAATGGAAAAAAAACATTTTTCCAAATGTTTTTTAGACTCTAGAAAAAAACTGTACAAGTCTATACAAGTTTGTAGAGGTCAGATAATGGAGAGAAGCCATACTGCTGATATTCCAAGGAAAAAAAACAATTTATTAAACTGTCAACTTTGATAGAATCCCCCCCCCCCAAAAAAAATAATTTCGGACAATAATGTAGTAAAGATACAAAAAAAAAGAATTGAGTCATACAAGTTGCACAAGAGATGGAAAAAAGGAGCATAATATTTTATTATATATTTTTTCTAGCTCAAATTCAATTATTCCACTTTCCAGATGGACAATCATAGTCTTATACTCTTATACAAAACTATTTGTACATGATAAAAATATACAGATACACAATTTATCTACAACGCACTCTAAATCTATAAAATGAAACTTTACTCTACAAAGACTTGAGAGGATTGCAATGACAGCAAATTTTTTAGTTTTTTTTGACAAAACTATATAAAATTTGACTGAGTCTCAGAAAGAATAAATATCACGAAAAATATTTTTTCTCCTTCTACTCCCTCCAAAAAAACTGACTATTAATATTTTTCTTGGCCTCTCTCCAGAGTTCTTGTCCACCATGACAAAATTTTATTATGTACCTGATCCCTCCAATGTCTTTTGTCTCGCCCATACTTTTGATGGTTATTTAGTCGTTCATTTAAAATGTTTTGTCATAAAATTGGAGCACATAATAATATTACACAAGATATATAATAATATATCTACTTTTGTATAGTAAAAGATTTTGTATCTGTAGCCAACCAAATTTAAAGACAAAGTCTAGACTCTCTACTTGTAGACTTGTAAACGTCAAAACCACGAAAAGGAATTTATTTGCCCAATTTCAATTTTAATTCATTCCCTCCTTTTCTCCCAAATTCAATAATTTCCGCTACATTGAAAAGAGAGTAAAATGTTTGGCACATGACATTTATCATTTTTCTTCCTCCAATTTTCTTATACTCTCAGTCCCTCTCTCTACGTACTAGTGAGGCTAGTCAACCATTATGAAATAGTGGGACACAACTTGACACGTTCGTCTCCCTTCATATCACACAAATTTCAAATAGTAGCACACACACACACACAAGTGTGACCTATATACATATCCTCTTGTACCTTACACATATTTCTTATAATAGCAAGAAAGAGAGATGGAGTAGCCCCCATTGCTTCGCGCTCCATCAATTTCCAATTCACTCTATAGTCTCCTCCCTATTCACAGTGGCCCATGTTATGCCACACTCTTTTCCTTTTCACTCAAGCTAAAAAGTCCAATTTCAATTTCTATACGCTATATGCACTTTACATATTGTAGTTTTTTTTTCTTCAGACTTTTTCTATAAGGGGGCTCAAACGGAAAAAAAGTCTGACTTCTTTTTTCCCTCTACACTTTAAGATCTGTACACCATCCTGCTTTCTATATCTAGAGAGAGTATCTTCTCCAATTTTTTTTATTATAAAATGCATGGTTTTGTATACTACACCACTTGGAGAGAGAGAGAGGGAGCAAATTGAGACGAAAAAGATGGGAATGGAACCACGAGAATATTACTGAAACCCAACTGACATAAACATGACTCCATGTCATGCATCATAGTATAAAGATGATCAGAGATGCAAGTCAGCCGTTAATATCCATGTCAATTGTTTTTTTCCTCATGCGTCATCTGTTCTTTCAAATTCCTCTATTTTCAAACATTTTTTCTCTTCTTTCATTTATTCATTTTACATTCGTACATGTTCATGGACAGTAGACAGTATTATAAATAATACTTTTTATTAAATATTGAGTATTCTTCATATTTTCTTTTTTGTTTGTATTTGCAAAAATATAAAATGTCACCTTACAAATTTTTAATTGTATTGAATTGTAAGTTTAATTTTATTTTTGATAAAAAGATGAAAAGTTCAAGTAAAAAACAAAAGAGAAAGCAAGAAAAAGGATTTGATATAAAACTGACGTCATATATTCATTCTTTCAAATTAAATTGAATTAAGAAACAAAATAGAGTTAAAAAAACCCTTTAAGTGCATACAAATTGACCTATCACAAAATGTCAAAATAATAATACAAAATATAAAAAGAAAATTCATGGAAAATTGTTTTTTTTGCACATAAAACTCCAATCTAAAGAAAATGTTGCCATTTCTCAAAAACCCAAAACCACATTCATTTATGTACTTATTCTCCATGTATTTCAAAGAAAAGTGATAGAAAGTTTCATTTTCATTTTCTCCCATTCACAAAAAAAGAAAGTTGAAATGTTCCACTTGACTTATTCCCTCACTAATAAAGTCCTCATACTAAAAGACTTTTTGCAACTTGCCAATTTTCTCCCATTATTCTAAGGCGTAAAACTGAGAAAGTAGATGAGAGAGAGAGAGAGAGAGAATTGTATGTCTATAAAAGACTAGTGTGATTATAGATATATCTACATGACCTTTAATGAAATAATAGTTTGATGCCTGGAGGGAATTCATCATGTGGATGAAATTAAATTGTAATCGACAAGTGGAACGAGGTTATACATATACAGCAAATATTACACACACACACAGCCGCCATAGACACACCAACTTTTTGAAAATGAAGCCACAAAAACCTCAGAGGAAACTAATATCTATCAATGATTAAGCCCTCCCTGTCTAACCCAAGAGATGATGACATATGATATATATATAATTTTATGAAAGGTCATTTAATCACAATCCTCACACAAAAAAATTGAGTTTTTTTCATCTATACATAAAACCTCGAGCTTTCCAGTTATTGGAGGACGAGGGGATTTGTTCTTGAGAGCGTGATCCTTTTTGATACTGCCTGACTTGTTGGCAATTGGCAAGTTAGTCAAGACAGAGAGAGAGAGACAAACCCTGTTCCATATAATTTTTGCATAAAGCTATATACTCGACAACTATCACACAAAAGACATTAGACTGTAGACAATGGGCCTTATATTCTATTTTCACCAAAATCCCTTCTCTGATGAGCATGCGACTCTTCAACTTCAACTTTCAAAACTCCCCAACTTGTGGTGGAATCAGACCATGACGGGTTGCCTGGAAAAGTTGTTATAAAATGAGGTTCTACATGTATAGATTAACCTGAAGATCCTTCTGGTACTCATAGGTACATACTAAAACCCTAGTTTTTTGTTGTTCATCTCATCTCTTATATGTGTACACTAGTACACTGTATTGTACATCTATAAAAAATAAGTATAGGGGAGGGTTTACAAAGGTACAGAAAAATGTCAGGGACAGAAGGGCTCTTTGCTTTGGTTCCTTGCTTTTACTAGATGGATTTTCACTTTGTCAATTTCTTTACCATTTCCCTCATATGTACATCCCTCTAGTTCCCTCTCGTCTCGTCTAGCACCCCATGAAATCTTTATGAATCTTCCATATAGTCATCATGTTATACACAAAACTCATGAATTTATCCCTTCTCTCCATCTAACCCGCACTTGTCTACTCGTACAAGTCGACAAAAAATAGACATACACAGATAAAAACCTAACAAAGAGTCAAAGTCATGAAAAAGATGGTTCAAAATTGCATCGTATTTTGTAAAGCTCATATCTATGTATAAAAAACCTTTAGCTTTTTTTTATATTAGTACAAAATCACTACTACTATTCGTACAGATACAGCTCTCATCATTTTCATACATAAACATGATGTGGCAGGTTTTTTTAAGAGAAGGATTTTTTTCCGCCAAGAGCCAATACAGAACATAAAAAAACTAAGACTAGAATTTATATATATCTACAAACTTATTGTACCGGTAGGTATGAAGTAGCACGGGAAGAATTTTACATTTGCATCTTCTATCTCATAAGCCAATATCCATTCACATAATCATAAAAACGTTGGTTAATAAATCACGTCGTACAGCTTGAAATATATTACCGTGTAGTACATAAATCGCGAGGGTTTGTTGTTATATTACAGATTACAATACATAGACAAAAATATATGTATATTGTTAGAGGAACCTTGCTTGTCTTGCTTGTAGTCTTAAAGAAAATGTTGATCGGTAAAAACTCTATTATTTTCAATACTATCCATGAAATTGAAAGTACCGTCACACATCACATGGCCTTACATATATAAAAACAACTCCCAAAATTCCTATTTTTCGAGACCTTTCTTTCCCAACGATAAATCCTTTTTTTTCGTAATGAAAACTTGTCTAAGAGAAACTGTCAGTGCAGTTTGATTCCTTGCTCTTATTTTTTTCCAAACGTTTTGTTGATACGAATAAAAAGTTTTGTTGACTTTTCTACAGATATACGAAATTATGTAGAGAAAACACTCTATGCAAATTATATACAGATGAAAAAATCTTGGGGAAACTTTTTTTGTGATGTACGAGTAATAGTAAAAACCAGAGATAAAGATAAAATAAAAGATAGAAATATCTTACCTTTCCATCCCAACTTGCAAACCCGACTGACTTTAATGGTGATCAATACGGGTGCAGATCGTTTCATACCACAGTCATAAGCCACAACGGAGAGAATGTGATTATGACTCTTGTCATAGTCCAATGGTTCTGTGTTTCGAATCACACCTGTAATCATTTTCCCAATTAAAAACAAAAATCATCAATTATTTTCATCTTTCATCACATTTCAAACACTCAAATTAACAAGCAAAAATTTAAACAAGTACAAATACAGCCAAAAATAAGCTTGAGCGTAATAATATTGAAAGCGAGTGTTATAACTAAAATATAATAACTAGGTACGTGTACCTACAGACAATTGTGTAGGTGATAAATGATCCCGACAAAACTAATCGATAGACCACATGACAAAGATAAAATGTCATGAAATTGGAAACTTTATCTCTATTCCCTCTTTTGTCAAGCACCTCATATCCCATTCTATTTCTTTGACCAAATCATCTCAAATTTCATCCCTCACAAACTACAGACACACAACACATTAGTTTTTAACATGTGATGAGAGTGAGAGTGTATATCTCATATTTGTCGTTGACTAATAAAACAAAAAAAGACTACCTACACATGAAATAGGAGGTGTGAGACATACAGATATATATTACATGTCGTTTTTTTCGAAAAAAATGGATTTAACTTTTAAAATACTCTTTAAAAAATAATGTCACACCGTATCTCTCTCTCATGGACATATAAGGCAACCTTAAATGTTCTCCCACTATTTTTTTTTGTTTCAACAAGTTTTTAAAAAGGGAAAATGAAATTCATTGTAAAATTTAATATTAAAAATTTTGAACGTGAGTATTAGTTTTTCCTCATTTTTTCAAGCAGTGCTCATCAACATGAAGATGGCCTCAAGAACGTCAATAACAACAGATTTATGATGACAATAAGGAAAGAATATTATCTCAACGCTTGGCGGTCCACACGAACTAAATTTTTCAGTATCAAGAACATCATCATCAATATTCTGCACTACATCTCTCTCACAATTGACCAACCTTTTTTTCCCCTCTCTGGATGTTGAGCCATACAAAAGAGAGAGAGAGAGAGAGAGAAGAAGAAAATGGAATATTTAATGTAATTTTATGACTTGCTAGAAAATCCCTTTTTTTCCACCTGATGGACACAGACACACAAAAAACTTCAATTACATTAAACTAATTTGCATCAACTTGATAAGTCAAATGCGTTTTAACTTTGCCTTTGGCCTCCCATTTAAATTTTTCAAAGATTTTTATCTAATATTGCACCTTTAGACTCTGTAAAGATTTTTATCATCAAATCTGTTATTTGAGTTTCTTGACTTGAAAAAAAATGATTTTAAGCAATTTCATGGATCATTGTGTTCAAAAAAACTACATTAACAAAAGACCAATTAACACCCAGTTTTTTTTATGGTTTACCTGAAGGCAAAAAAAAATATCAAAGAGTATATAATTTCACATAAATTTAGACATTGAAAAATAGACGCCAATTTTTTTTCTGTTTTATTTCTTGTCTCCCTAAATTCTCTACAGATTATCTGTACACTCTCTCATCATATTAAAAACTACCAAAACTCCAAAAAAACTTGCTCCCCATACAAATCTCGAGAGGATCAAAGGGAAATGAGCCGCACGGCTTGCTAAAAGGAATTGCAAACATGTTAAGATGCATAACATATTTTTTTTTTACAATTTTCAAACTGCCAAATTAGCATACCAATTCACCTTCATGACGAAAAGGTGGATTCATCGTCTCCTCCTTATCATGATCTGATTAGCATAATCAGAATTTATCTTTATCTATGTAAATACTGACAAAACAAACTACAGAAAAAATGTAGACAAAATTCTTTTTTGCACAAATATTTACTATTGCAAAAAAAACGAACAATTTTTTGCACTTCATTTCTTTTCCCCAAAATCCTCATACATTTCATAGTCACCTAAAACATGTCTCAGCCAAATGTGTCTGTACAAAATACAGACACATTACCCTTCAAGGGAAAAAAACTGGGAACCATTGTTCTGTAGTAAAACTGAAACAAGGCCACTAGAAATTTAAAGGTCATGAAAAAAAAGAGAGAGAGAGAGAAGAAAATGTCAAAATAATGGTAAAATATGCTTCACAGTTCGTCACGTGTGTCACCATGCTTTTAAGAGCTGTCAAGACGGCAGGGAAAAGAGTTAAAGTCAATGTGTCCTTTTTAGTCAAAGACAAGGCATTACTTTTCTCTGGTCGCGTCATGTCCTACGTGTGAGTAGGAGGAGAGAGAGAGAGAGAGTCTTATACCTTTTTTCCTCTAAGACAAAAGGAAGATCCGTCACATTAGTGGCAATGACAATGTGAAAAACTCAGAGAAATTGTACCATGTGTAACATTTCTATATATTACACTATGTCCGTACCCCATGTACATAAGAGAGAGAGAGGGAGAGAGTTAAGGCAAGAGAAAATCTTCGACATGAACATGGAAATGTTGAACCTCTCCATATATTCCATTTTCGTCATCACCCCCCTCCCCCTCCTCCAGTTACACACTTTATACACCCTTTTGCATGGCAAGAAGATCAACGTCATTTTCACTTTAAGAGACACCAAAAAAAAGAAGGGTAAAAAAACCCAAAGGTTTTTAGACTCTGACCGAATTTCAACTCTCTCTCCCATATATTGATACTATAGACTATAAGGGAAGGGACTAGTTTCTATTCTCCTAGAATGGATTGAATCTGTTTTACGTGCTGTGAAGTGAAATGAAATCCGTCTCTAGATTTCTCGTCTCAGGCTCATAACACTGAATAATACATGTAGACTTCTTCTCCAGACTCTCTTTTTTTCCTCCTTTCCCTTCTCAATGTGAAGGTATAGAGAGAAAGCCTTTTCTTATCTGATTCTTCTTATTTTTCCCCCGTCTTCAATGCAAATGTACATAACTCTTCTTGTCTCCCTCTCTCTCTCTGTGTGTATATAAGAAAGAAAAACTCTCATCTATTTCTCTCTCAATCTACAGCATCTTAACTCAATCGTCCTCCCCATCCCATCTCCTCTACTTTTACTGATAGTGATAGTCTCAGGTAAAAAAAGAGAAAGTCATAACAAAGTGCTTTACTTGCTTTGGCTTTCCCAATGTGATTTTGTGCATCACAAAAAAATGGAAAAGAAAACATAAAAAACAAATAATAGACTTTCTCTATTTTTACAGCCTTTTAAAGATGAAAACCCATAGTTCACAAAAAAAATGTCTGTGTCTTGCTGTATGGTAAAAAAAGAGCTTTACTTTGTTTTAAATTAAATAAAAAAGAAAGTCTTTCATTTCTTTTAAAAGTCATTTACTATTTTATTTCATTGTATTTACACATTTTACTTTGTTCAAGAGGAAGAAGGAAAAAAAAACTTGTTTCTTTTCTCGGAAGTGTTGAATGTTACCAAAAATAATTTTAAATACTTTTTCAATGAAATGTATAAAATACCTATTACTCTTATCCCCGTCTTTTTTAAACTTAATTGGACTTTTTCTTGGAGAAAGAAGGATATTGTGTGAAATTAAATTCTGTAGAAAAAAAAGTCTTTTTCTTTGCTTTCTCTTTAAAAAAAACTCTGTTTTATTTCTAAACGATCGACTGCCCTTGATACTCGTTAAGTAATACATCTCTGTCCTCTCAATTCTCTAGTATCTCATTGAACAGGCGGTTTTTTAACGTTTACGTTTCAATCCCCTTTCTCTCTCTCTCTCTCTGTGTGTGTGTGTGTAACATTTTGACTATTGTACGTACACTTGGAGAAACCATTAATATAGCTCAACATTGTCTACTATACTTTGGGGCGTCTCTCCTCATTCTTCTACAGAACAATATATTAGAATCCTCTTTTTTTCTGTGAAAAAAAGTAGAAAACCATATAAAGTACATGTATACATGTATAATCTATACATATTTGTATAGAGTAAAGTAGAAACTACGTCGAAGAAAAAGTTTAAGAGAGAAAATCCACTCAGAGCTTTATTAATATAAAAATTCTCAACTCTCAAAAAAAACCTCAAGCTATCTTGTTTCTAAGTTGAAACACACCAAAAATTAATTATGTACAGGATTGAGAATAACTCAACCTCTCAAAAGAAAATTGACAGCACCCTGTACATTTTATATAGACTATAGATAATGACTAGAGTTGAGTTTAAAAAAATCTGGAGTGTATTAAAATAGGGAAGAGTTGTATAAAAAAACTACTTTGAAAAAAAATCAAGTACAAGTTTATACATGTATAAACTAATTTACTTGTATAGACATTCAGTGATCCACCTTCCGCTTTCTCTTTTGGATTGTCGAGCCGACAGAGAGAGAGAGAGAGAGAGTGAAAGAAGAAATGAGAAAATGACGACGTTTCTCTTTCTCTTTCATTTTATTTTCTATCTGCCTATTGAAGATGGAAGAGACTACATATATGTGTGTACATATGTTCCATAAAAAGTGTTTCATCTTCAACTCATCTTATCCGTCCTCACATCTTTCCCATCTCCTCTCATTTCTTTGTTGTCCGTTGACTCTCAAAAAAAGTTGACTTTTCCCTCTCCACACAAGACACAAGTCTTTCGTCTTCTCTTGAGAAGTTTTTTTTTATTTGTTTGATTGTACTGATGGTGTTCTAACCCCTCCTTAGTCCTTGGTTGTGCCATGGTTGCATGAACAAAAGCTAATGGTAGGCAATGGCAATGCTTTCAACTAAAAAAAATAACATGGGCGGCATGGACCTCTCTCTTTATATTTTGTACAATGTGTGTATATCTGTAACATTGTAGGGAAATAGGATGATACTAAAACTAGTCTAATTTTCCTCCAACATCATTACATTCTTCTCTAGCGTGAAACGAGTCTCCTAGATTTTTTTTATATTCTCAAATCCCAATTCTAACTTAAATACAAAAACATCATTTTACAACCATTAACATTCAAGCCATAGTTACACTGTACAGATATAGACAGATAGACAAGTTAAAAATATATATTGGACTGTCTATCATTTATCTTTTATAGTCATTTTCATGGTAACTTTGTATTTGATACAGAGAGAGAGAAAATCTCAGCCACATAGTTACAAGGATATCTTTACAACAAAAGATTTCAACATTATTATTATACGCTCCATTTATAACTCTCTTACATAAACAACAATCATGTTTTTTTTTAGTTTTAATGAGACTTTTGTTTATTTTCTACACAAAATAGTCTCTCCTATTTTTTCCATTAGTTTATAGACAAGTCTGGTAAAATTACTTTTTCTAAAAAAAAAATCCAACAGTCCTTAAACACTCGACATGGTTTCATCATGTTGATGACACACAAATAAAAAATATCATTTTGATGAGAGAAAAAATGTTGACAATAGAAAGACCACATAACATGTAGATTATTTTTTTTTGTTAAAAAACTTTCATTTAAATCTATTAAAGTTCTTTCAACTCTCAAGTCTCTCTCTCTCATCTCTCAAGTTCCTGAATCTTGATGATGAAAGAGAAGAGTGTGTTTAACCAAAGTTATGCAGTCATATTATTTTTTGTAAATATGAAAAAAAACAAGATATTTCTAGAACAAAGAGATAAATTCTACTACTTATATCTTGTACTACTGTGTGTGTTGTACAGATATTTGATGAACAAAAAAAAGAAAAGAATTCTTTTATGAAAACCAACTTCTCTCTTCAGTCTTCACTCTACACTGGCCAAAGTCGGAAATCCTATCTCTCACAATCTGAATTCTCCAGAATATTTTCTCTTTAGATCTCTTCTACATATCTTCAAGCTTTTGTATATTAATACTCTTTATAGTCACAGTCTCTCTTATATTGTCCTTTGACAACCATAAAAAGAAGCTAAGGGTTTACCCTTCCAGTTTAAACTACAAATATCTTCTGTACAACCAGTTTTCTCTCTCTCTCTCTAACACTTGCTTAATTACTAGCAAAAAGAAAGGATAATGACATGAGAATAAAGATATTTAAAGAGAGAGAGAGAGATTCATAGACTTGGAAAGTGAATCAACCGTATTGAGTTCATCCCTATGTTTCCTCATAGAGAGAGAGAGAGAGAGAGGGGTCCATAGTCATACACAAAACTTTACGATCTCCACAAACCTTTGGCACATTTGTCGGCACACAGAGACTATAAATTTCCATGTCCTACTACTACTCGTGTAATAAAAGATGCATATAAAGAAGGACACGCAAGTTTCCAGGTAAAAGAAGAAAGAATGAGGGTAACTTATTTACATATGTATAGGACAGAGGAGGAGGCAGGAGGACATCCATGTCGGTGAGTCACAATTCAACTTTTTCTCTCTTTTCCACTCACTTGAACTACATAAGAGAGAGAGAGAGATGCATTCATCTATACTTTTTTTCCCTTTGTTTGCCTCTCCCTCTCTTATTTTTTGCTGTCTCTTGAAGAATGTCCAACTATGTACGTGCGTAGTAAACTTGATCGTATCAAAATGTAAGGCCATCTTAAGAGAAAATTCTTTTGCCTAGTCTATCTTCTATCCCAATTCCATCACATTCTCTTCCTTCTCCATAGTTTAAACTACAGAGTGACGGTGGAACAAGTGGAAAAGTCGTGAAGCTTTCTTTTTACCACCATTTTCCACATTCTCTATGTGTTCTAGAATATATATCCAAGTTGATAAGAATATGACTACATAACCCAACTGACACAAACCCCCCTTTCCATTTTTTTCCATCTTTCACAAAGTCCTAAAGAATGAAGAGCTCAACACAAGACACAAAGGAAAAAGAGAGGGACTGGATGGCCTATAGCTTTCATCTCATGATAAAGGGGAGCCCTCCTCTTTGCAAAAAAAAGTAAATTCAAAGTCTTAAAGTCTCTCTCTCTCATCTTTGTATAAAATATTCTCTATAGTGTACAGAGAGTATTATCATGATTGTACAGGAATGTAAAGATGTGAGTCAACAAGTTTTATGATTATACATATGTACATACTATGTGTACCTATATATATATATATATAGTCCATCCTTTTTCCTATTCATGGTTAATTTGGATTCTTGAGCTTAAAGGATGAATCTCACATTTTAACATGAAAATTTCTAGTCTATTTAGTTCTAAATTCCTATTTAAGACGACAAGAACAAGAAGCACACGAGAAACAAATAGGTTCTAGTCTCATACAAAGAGAGAGAGAGACTAGACAAGTTTATGGCTACAAGCAATCAAAGAGAAGGCCAATCAAAGAGAAGAAGAAAGCATTGTTCAATTTAATTGTAGGGAGTGAGAGTGTTGGTCATCTTCATTTGCTTTCCTCAACTTCAATCTTGATCCTCCTCCCCCTAAAAACTCCTTAATTCTATCTCTCCCAAAAATAGTAAAGCTTCCGTGAGTTGAGGTCATGAGAAAATCCAACTAGAGACAGAGAGAGAGAGGAAGACAAGATAGTTGTGTGACATGAGGAATGGTTTAACAAGAAAGCTAACTACTAACCCTTAATACAAACTGAAATGCCGCATCTTGACTCCAGACTTTAACTCCCACATAATGACTTGCCCGATTAATGTCCCTCCAACTCTCTCTCTCTCTCATTTTCAAATTCTCCTACCATTAATATAGGTCAAGAAGATAGGGAGAGTGCCAAGTCTTTTATAAAATGTATCTATACACAATTTTATGCATTCTCTACTCTCACTTCACACAAGAATATAAAGACGCACATTTTAATATGTATATAAACATACCCTCCCTCATGGAATTCTATTATACAAAATTCATGCATCTCAAGATAATGTATCCTGTGGGCTGTCACACTAAATAGAATGTCATTTGACTGTAAGTATTATCTCATACTGTTGTACATACAGAGAGAGAGACTCCTAGTCTTTTGTTTTGTTTCTATCCTATCACCCGTCGACGATGATCCTTAATCCGAAATTGCATGCTCCTCTTCCCTTCTCACTTCTCCTCTTGATTCAATGTAAAGTGAAATTGTTTCTACGCACCACACACATACTCTCTTTCTTCGCTGCCGTTGTCCCTCCAAGTGAATATTTACTAAAGAGAGAGAGAGAATAGTAATGCGGCAATATTTATCCATGTTAGTTTGAAAAAATCTTTTCTTTTTTTTATTTATATATTCACTCCCATCTTGAACGATACAAGGATTAGTCATCCATTTAAAATGTTTAACAAAACTATCGGCTCAAGACACATTCCCTACAATTTTCCACAGAGACAACGTCTGTCTCTGTAAAAATTTTTAGTCATCTTTATACGTATAAAGTAAAACGTTATATCAGATATAAAGTGTAAAATGGGATCAATAGTATTAGAGTATCTACACTTTACACATTGCAGCAATAAAATTACATATGCATTACAACATCTTTTCTCCTCATCCTTTAGAAATCGCAAGTTACAACCTTACGATACCAAATTCACTATTAAATTTTCTCTCTCTCTCTCTCTCTCTCTTTCTGCTTCAACTCTTTAAAAAAACGGATCTAAAAGAGAAAGAGAGACTGCTTACATTTGAAAAAAGAGGCGAATGAACGAAAGAACACAAATTTTGGGAATAAAGTATAAAAAGAGAGAGAGAGAGCCAGAAAGAATTTGGTCACTGAAGAAATATAAAATGAAAAGGAGAGAGAGAGAGGAAAGGCGTGTGGAGTAAGTAGTAGTAATATCGTGAATCGTAACGTGAGAGAGAGCGAGGCGGAAACTGTAGACAGAATACGAGGAGAGAAGAAGAGGCAGCTCATGCTTTTTTTCTTTACATCTCATCAAATCTCCGAATAGCCATTTTTAACCATATCACATCGAGACTATAGTTCATATGTATAAAAAATAAGAGTTCATATATAAATATGTGAAGAATCTAGAATCCAGTCCCAATTTCAGTTTAAACTATTGCATATTGTAAATACATGGTAATAATGAATATATATATTTTTGTACTCTCTACATCGTTTACGTACAAAAAAAGTTTTTAGCATCTTTCTCTCTCTCTCAAGTGGCAAGTTGTCGACCGTAGCGCAATTTGTGTCCCGATAAAACTAGAATGAATTTAGTTCAAACTCATAAATCTAATCGGCTTGAATGCTTAATTAATTTGCCGTTATGGACCAAAAAACGTCCTTCCTAGTCAAGAAAACCTTTTTCTAATAGAAGCACACACACACACACTCACTCTATCTTGTAAAAAGTCTCTCTCTCCTCCAAATTTTAAATGTAATCAATTTAAATGTGTTAATGGCTTCAAAATCTTCATTCTTAACTACTACCCCTCATCCTTCCTTCTCTTTACTTGTTAGTCCATAGTGGAAGTAGGTAGGTATGTACGAGTACATATGGAATTTCATGTTCTTTATATATTTAATGACTAAAGATTCCCAAGAGTTTTTTTTCTTTGAGATGAATAAAAATAATTAATCTTTTCTTTTTTCTTTTCAATTTTAAAAGCTATTACTTGTAAATACGACATGAAAACCTTTTTAAATGACTAGAGGGGGGTTCCCCCTTCTTTTGTTCTTGGTCAAAAAATTAATATTTCTTGTTTTGTCACACTCTTAACTATTTAAATGGTGAGATAGGTTGAAACACAAAAGTATTATAATTAAGGGCAAGTTATTATTGTAAAAGTTTTTATATTTTTAGGTTGTACTTTAATATAACAATTAAGCATGCTAAAAGTTTTCATAGTTAATTATTTTTAAAAGTCTTTTAAATAAATATAAACCTTTTTTTAGACTTTTCAGTAGATACTTGACAAAACAGATCCTTGAATTTATCGACGATTGTAACACACATAATTTTACATTGAACCAAAATCTGGCCAATCTCTCTTAAAATAAAATACGGTCCCTACTCCTTGGTTTGACGTCAATAAATAAAAAACTTTCCATGTAAAACAATGTCCTTGAAAAAAGAGAGTGACTTTTTTTGTAAATAAAAATTAAACTTAATTCTTTCCCCCTTTATACTTTGTAACAAAAAAAACCTTGAAATTTGATTTTGAGACATTTAAAGTAAAAGTCAAAAGTTGATGCTCAAACTCATCAACTTTTTTTATATTTTTACCTTGACTATAAAAATCAATAGAGAGAAAGAGAAAAAGTACGTAGGAAAGAAACGAAAAAAACAAGTTTGTACACTTAAAAAAAATACAAAGTGAAGGATAGGAGTCATCCTAGTTACATCGTACTTTATATATCAGAATGAGTACCTACACCATTTTTTTTCTAGGATCAAAAGTTTCTCAAATCCTTCCCCCTCTCCTTCCAATTCAGAGGAGCACGTATTCCGACAAGTAAAAGAGTACAGATATCAAATTCTGGGTAATCCTACCAATTAAAAAATACTCGGTAAAAAAATCTCAACAATCACGCTCCAGCTTTCTCTCTCTCTCTCTCTCTCTCTCTCAAGGTGTGTATGTGTGTACTTGGTACTCAACTGTTAAGAGTCTTACGCAAACTTTTCTCATTTTTTTTAAGTTGCACAAGGAAATTTATTTCCCAAAAAACCTTCAAAAAACTGGTCTCTATCGTTAATACATGTACATGTGTCATGACTCATGATACATACGAGATTTCAGTTTAATGTGTACAGATGTGTAGAATGTGGGGGAGGATCGACAACTGACAAGTAAGAATATCCATACACTCAAACTCTTCACTCCATCAGTATTAGTATCTGCACGACAGCAGTCAATACGACTAAGAACAAGAGTAAGAGCAATAGCAAGACAACACGGCATTGGGCAGGTATTTTGTAACATAGAGAGCAAGAAAAAAAATTTTTTTTGGCAACTTTGATCCATAATAGCCTTCATAAAGTATCTACGTGTACAGCATTGAGGAGAGAAAATGAGTACAAGTTGGTGTACAAGTGTAACATCATAGAAAATAAATCCAAGATTGCAAACGTTACAGATATATCTCTTTTTTTTGGAAACATCAACTTTCTCCATACATACGTACAGTAACAGTATGTATGTACACATTATGAACTAGAGGAAAACTAATTAAAACTCTGGGGAAATGTTCTCTCTCTCTCAAACTCAAACGGAGATGAAGTCTCTTCATCACATTTCAACTTACAAAAGCTTCATCAGGTTACACTCAATATACGTATACGGTATAGAGAAAATATTGTAAGTTGAATTCAAACTTTTCTTTCTATAACGATAATGGAAAAAGAGGGTACAGAGTACCCAATGGCCCCCCACTAAATTTGATCTGTCTCGTCAGAAGGGGGAAATATATATCCATCATTTTGTGATAGTCGATACTGATACGATATGACGAATTATAAAATCATCATCACTATTTTACAACTAGACAAATGTATATTATATTATATTCCCCCTATCAAGTATTATAATAGGCAGAAATGAGAATATCCACGTGGACAAGATAAAAAAAAGGAGCATTAATTATACATAAGGCATTTCAACATCAAATAGCCATTAATAAATGTTTCCATAGTTGTCAACAAATGTGATAGTCTTCATTCTGACAGACATAGAAAGAGTTTCATACCAATCCTCATGATCGATAACCATAATAGAGAGTGAAAAACTGTTCAAAACATCATTTACTTCATCATCAGTCTTAGAGCCAAGTCAAATCACACACACACCAGAAAAAAAAATCTTACTCATTTTAGCCTTCTATCTGTATATCTGTATGTGTTACAATGTAAACGATGCGATGCATTTCTTAAAATGGTGACATGGTAAAGAAAAAAAAGTTCTCAGAGTTCTGGACACACACAGACAAGTTTCAAACGAGATTTTTAATCTAATGTAAAATGAACTCTCTCTTCTATTGCACCCATTAGATATACTCTACTACTCTGCAAAAGGGAAGGGCAAAAACTGAAAATTTAGCACAAGGAACAAAAAACTCTTTTTTCTCCCCTCTTCCATTCTCTTTTTCACGTGTTCAAAAAAAAGGAAATGAAGTCTCTTGTAGTTTTTCTTTGTATTTGGATTAAAATATCATCAAAGCATGGAGAAAGTAAAAAACTAGTCAAATTTTGGAGTTACATACTCTCTCTCAAATTATGATAGTAAAAAAAAGGTCACGAGAGTGTACTCTTTCTCTCTCTCTCTCTCTCTCTCAACATGAAAAAGAAGTGAAATAAGAGGACTTGGTGCTCTCATAACCTACATCTCAAAATGTGAACATGTCATGTACCTACTCTCTCTCTCTCCTATTCATTAGATGGGACATGACTGTATATAAAATTACTTGACTTTTCTCTCCCATCCAAAAAAAGAGAGAGAGACAGTATAAATCCTCCATGGAAACAGGACTTGATTTTCTCTCTAGTAAAAGTTCTTGTCAAACGTCAAAGGGTTGGTTTTGTGTGTCAGAGAACTATAGGATTTTACTTTTTTAACAGAATCCACTCTCCCCTTGGTTGCACTGCCGCAGTGCATGTGTGTGTCTCATGCATATACATTACATGAAAGAGAGTGCGATCATCTACATCGCTCATCTATGCAAATGAAACGAAACTCTTCTCTCTTCTCTCCTATCATTTCAAGGGAAATGAATCACAAAAACGATTTTCACCAAAAATCTTCTTTACTCTAGTCATGACTCTACTACTGAACAGGCTAGAATCATAGTGTACATAATACATGTCTAATCATGTATATATGTAACTATACATAACAAGAATTTGAATCTGGCTCGTTCAGAGAGAGATAGGAGAGTCATGGGAATTTGTGTTCGCTTTTTGAGCACACAGAGAGAGAGAGATTCAAAATGTAGTCTAAATTGCCATTTACCATGGAAAACTTTTGCACATATGAGAAATATAGAGCAACTTTATTATTATCTGTTTGCCATTCTCTTAATAGTTTAGACATTAAATTCAAGAGATTACAAGGGGCAAGAGAGAGAGAGAGAGAGAGAGAGAGAGAGAGAGAGAGAGAGATGATGGTTCTATATCTAATTTATATTTTGTCAAGACTAGAAAATTCCCATTTATCCCCTCATATGAACATACATCCGTTCCATTTGTCAAAATTTGTTGTAACATGCTTTTCAACATGAATCCCTCTCTTAAAAAAAGTCTATATTTGTAGTACGTTGACAATGTACTAAGTTGCAAACATAATAGCATCAAATCATAATAACAGGATCAAAATTATATGCTAATTACTGATTATGTAACAGCAAAAACAAGCTTAAAAATATGGGCCAACAAATATAAATAAAACAATACAAATTGAAGCACATTAGTTTTAAAAAAAATTTAAACTTACCGTCATTGTCAATTACGAAGGGCTGATCCGTTGAAAGAATTTCATATTTACAAATGTCCCCAAATTTAGCCGTACAATCACGATCCGTTGCCTCAACACGAATAATTTGTTCGTCGAGTCGACCTTCATCCACTTGCTTGACGTATGATGGCTCCAAGAATGTTGGTGCGTATTCATTTACATCGACGACGGAAATGTGAACAGTTGCACTGTACAAAGAGAAAAAAAAAATTAATTAAATTACTAAATTCAATATAAAATAAATATTTTTTCGTAGGAAAAAGGAAATCTTATTTATTTTGACAATAAATTCAATTCATGATAAATTATATAGACTACACAACGTTAGTCACTCAAGTGTTTGGATCCAAAGTTGTTGACACAAGTCCCTTCTATTTCATTTTTGAAATCTCACACTCTCATCGTCCCATTCACATTCACCATTTCTGCCGTCCACCACTCAACACTTTTAGAGAAAAAAAAAGATTCGGAAAATGCGGCAGTCGAGACTAAAAAAAAGAGGAATGTGCAGTGTGCAAGTTTGTCGCCTATATCAGATGAATAAAGTATATATATATATAGTTTTAAGCTGACAGAGCGGAAAGGATATATATTATAATGTCACCCAGGTTCAAAATGCCACACACACACACACATGTCTACCTTATATCCTCATAGACATTCATGTTACGTCATGAAGCGATTCCATTTCCTCCTCTTCGCTTTGCCCATGTGAATGGGCTTCTCTGCATGACAAAAAGGTGAAATAATTTATGGCAAGTGATCAGTCCATTTCATTTCAGTAAAAAGAAAACGAAAGAAGAAGGACGAAGAGATCCCATTGAAAAAAAGAGAAAGTGAACAACTTTCCTCATTTCTTTTTTTTTGCTACACTTTCACGGGTTAAAATCCCTATCATACCTTTATCTTTCCCTTATTTCTTATTCTTGTCTATTAAACTAAATCACATTTATATATATGTACATTTTGCCTATCTCATGTATTTTATTTCTTTTTTTCCTGCCTTCACCATTCATTCTCTTCAATTCACTCGTGTATCGTTTCCACCCACTCCTCACGTTCACTCCATACATTACATGCCTAGACTACTATGTATACATGTACATGTGTAACTTTTACTAATAGAATATTAAACAGATGTGGACAAAAAAAACAACAACAAGACAAGATTTCTCTTGTTTTCTCAAAAAAAGACCTTGACTCTTTTAAACTTCCAAATGGTCTCACAATCAGTAAAAAAATAATTTTTTGAATATAGGTAAATAATTATTTTCCTATTGAAAATGTCATCACCTAGCCCACCTCTAGGTAGTTAAATAATAAAAAAGAGAAGGCCCTTAATTTTAATATTTTACAAAAACTTTACTTGGAGCCTTCAAAGTCATTTGAAAATTTAAAAATAATGTAACATTTACTTTGATAGGTATTTAGGGAGAGAGGGAAGATATATAGGAGGACATGAAGACCCAAAACCCATAATCGTAGAGTAGAACACATTCCCAAGGAGGTGTGAAGAACTTGTGGTATTTACACCGATAAAACTATTGCTGGTGTAAGACAATAAATTTTTCATTCAATTCAATAAAGGCATCTGTTAACGGTCTCTCGCATCCCTCCTCCTCCTCTTCCCCGCACTATTTTCCCAGGTTATATCTGTATACCTATGTGTGTGTGTGTGAGCATAAAATGTAGGAACTGGGTAATAACAAATGGAGTACAAACGACGAGTCTCTCTCTCCCTGTCACCAGTCTCTATCATCTAAAAGTATATAAAACCAATATCATGCATATTTTCCTATAGTGGGTCTAGTAAATTGGAGAAAAAAGAGTCTAAAATATGAGAATTTTATATATAAAATTTTATATAGAATATACGAGTCTTCCCAATGCATTGGAAAGAAACTACCTGACTGCCAAAATATTTTTTTGTAACTTAAACCAGACAAGAATGTATTCAAAGTATTTAAATGGGCTGAAAACTTGTCTCTGTGTACATACATAGAGGCACCTCAATTCTCACCGCATACCATTACCATTCCAACGGATTTATCAACCCACCCCACTCCACTATCTCTCTCTCTCTCTACAGTTCTGAGATTGCAAACCGAGACAGAGACAGAGACACCGATACGGCAAAAACGGAGAGAAGAAAGAGTTGAAAAAAAAACTTTTAAAAAAGTATTTTTGGCATACAAAATCAACCCCCCAAAAAAATCTAATGTATAATGACAGAAAAAGATAAAAATCTGTTTAAGTAATGACTCCCCATTTGAGAGTGAGAGTAAAAGTATTTTTTAGAGACAAGAAAAAAGCCCCGCAAAAAAAGTATTGAAAATAGAACACAAGAAAAGAAGAAGATATTTTTTTCAATTTATAAAATAAATAGTAACTTGAATTATTGCAGATACTAGTTGGGTTGGTGGAAAATGAGTAAACTTTTCTATTTTCAAGAAATTAATTTTCTTTTTTCAAGTGTACCCTCAGGAGTCTAATACTTGTTTAAACTGATCATAAACTTTGAGGAGAAACGAGTATACTGAGTAGGAGGAGGAGTACACAATAACAATTTGTCCAGTAGGGGATGAGGATGAGGAGAGGAAGAGAGAGGACATGTTGAAAGTTTGGAGAGAGAAAATTGTCTTTTTTCAATATAAAATAAAACTTATAGACAAACTACACTATTACTATCTCTCTCTAACCATCTCTGTCTGTAAGTTTGTTGAAAATAGCTATAAAATGAGGAAATCGAATCTTCTCTTTTGTAATTGACCCGTTCAGCATCAAATTGTTTAATCTGTAAATATAACCAAACTAAACAGACTAAAAAATTGTGTTCCAAACAAGACTCAAATTCTAACTCTCTCTCTATGTACAGAGTTTCCATTTCCCTGGAAAATAAAAAGTCACCAGACGCATTTCACAAAGAGAGGACGTCAATGCTAAAAAATTCTATTTGTAGGTTCTAGTTTCTAAAACGTCAATTGCAATCCATGGCGATGAGAGGAGGAGGAATTTAATCACCAGGGTCAATAAAGATTCCATAATACATTATAGAGGCCTTATATTTATATAAAATACATTCAAGTTTTTCTCTAAAAAAATAGTTTCTGAATTTAAAAAAATAAAAAACCTTTATCTTTGTCGTCGTTATATCCTGTACACAAACGGAAATGTATTTTTTTGTTCCTTTTATATAAAATCTCATATTAAATGTCAATAATCCTGTCACAACTGATGAGTTAACCCTGAAAGGAAGACAACAAGTCAATAATATTGAGAATGAAACTTTAGCCCACGTGAACATTCAATCTACCCCATGCAAACAATGAAAAATACACAAACTTTTTCTCTCTCTCTCCGAACAACTTTTGTTGCTATGCATAAATACCAATACCACTAAACTGACTCAACTCCCTTGTGTCCTCCAAGGAAAAAGATAAAAAGCCATGGGACAGTACGAGAGTCGAGTGTTGACATCATATTTGGCAATCACAAATTAAATTTAAATGTAATGTTGGTCTTCTTGGTTCGTCACACTAAAAATTGAAATGTCATTCTAATGTAAGTGGATTAAATTTCTAAATAAGGTATGACTATAAACCTTCAACCAGGTCGTATTTATATGTAGATCTCTACAACTTTTTTTTATTCTTCTTTTCAACATGCCAAACAGACATTTACATGTTTAAAAAATGTAGCACGTGTGTCTCTTTCTCTTCTTTTTTTTCTCAATCGAAAATATTATGACTGATATATAGTACGATTATGTATATAATCTTAAAAACATTATTTTTTCTCTTATAGGTCACACCACACACACATGACCATTAAATATATAAACATTTACAAGAAAATGAGGAATTGATATTTGTATTTTTCAACTAAAATAAATTTACAGTAAAAGTCTTCGATATATATAATATCACCAGTATATGGTAAAGTGTATGTGTACGAAAACTGCTAAAATAACTGCCTTAAGCGAGCGTTAAAGAAAAAAACATTAAATCGAATGCAAGATTTAATTCGATACTACAGTAAAAAAAACGTTTTTACTCATCGATTCCTTCTCCATCCTAAAACCCATCCATCAATGTTCATTCACTATAGCCGTCAAAGTAATCGTAAATGTAGAAATAGAAATCAATATTTTACTACTTCCAAAATATCCAACCTAGAAGACCAATGATAAAAAAAACATGATGAAGAAAGCATCATCATCCACATCCCTCAAGCAAGTTACAGTTCCAGGCGAACTATTTTTTTTACAACGATGAAAATGCCCAATAAATTTCCAATAAAAATCTTGAAAAGTACCCCACTGCACTGTAGCTGTGCTATAGTGAAATACTCGTTACCAACAAGATGAGAATATGAATAAGGATTTTTTTCTGTAGGAGAAGGGGTCGTTCATAAAATAAAAAAGGGTACTTACTTTTCTGACATATCTCCACGACAACTGACGGCAGCGATGTCAAATTTGTAATTCTTCCTCTTTTCACAGTTGAGCCTTTAAATATTGATAAATTAATATTATTATTTAAAAATATAATCATCATCATAAAAACATAAATTTTATACCCACCAAATCTCAATATCTTTTAATTAAATTCTACTTGTTACTTTCTCATACAGATAGTGAACAATAAATTTTTATTATTATTACCATCGCTTGGCTCGAAGTTCCGCCTCGCCTCGTTCCTCATCTTTCAGAATGATCTGTAAGTAGAAAAAAAAGAAAAAATTGAATTATTTTGAAATTTTACATAATTATTGGCAACAACAGTACAGTAAAAGTTGTCCTTTTTTTGTCAAGTGACTAAAAATGTTACAGAATATTTCAACAGTACAAGTACCCTATGAAACTAATTTATGGTGAAATTTATGAGAGAGAAAGAGCACCAAAAGTGAAACAATAATCTCTCACAAAGGAATATTTACACAAGAAATTATCGAATTAGCTCAAACTGGTATGAACTTGAGCAATATTATTTACTCTTCCTAATTGTTCATTTGTTTCTTATAGCCTCCCCCTCTAGTACCTACACTGGGTCATGTATGTCCGTACACACACCAAAAACACGGAAAATTCCTCCACACAATGGGAGTCATATAACTACCTTACATAGTGGTAATTTTATTTAACAATAGGACCAGTATAGTCTCTACTGTGGTCTTTAGTATAATATTATAAAACATATTTTCAAAAGATGAAAGTCATAGATTCCTTTCTCTGTACAAAAAAGAGAAAAAAAAGGTTGAATACGATGGGGAACATTGGATAGTAAATTCTAGTTGAAAATTCATTCTATTATGAAGTAAAATCCAAGTTTTTGTACATGAGAGAGAGAGAGAGATACATACTAGACCCGCATTTAAATTTTGAGTGACTACAAATATGTGTAGAGAACATAAAGATTTTCTTGTAAAGGGCTCACAAACAAGTTAAATGATAATTCAAGCATATACAACCAACGTTGTAGGGCACTAAAATAAAACCCCGAGTCTTTCTCTCTCTCTCTTTGGTATTGTTTTTTGGGTCTTGGTTTGCAATTTCTTTGGCCATGAGTGGCCAGAATGAAAACCATATAGTGCTTTTCATCCACTCTTCTAGTCAACCACTCTCCACAGATATTCTCCACTCTCTCTATGTGTATTGTACAGAGTAGAATATATAGAAAACTTGAACAAGAGACGGATCGTAAAAAAAAGAATATACAAGCTTGACTGTTTCGAACCTACATCTTTGTACCTGTGTACTACTCTGTCTAGCACACACATACTAGCCTCCATGCTAGAGTTGTATACACCAATTCTATTATATTCTTAAGTATTTTCAACTGTATTACTGTCATTTGCCTTCGTAATAAAACGAGTATAAAATCCTTTTGGCAAATTAAGTTCATGGCTCTCATCTGTCTAGGCAACTCTACTGGAGAGGAGAGTAAAGAGTACACACACACACACAGATTCTCCTCACAAAAGCCAGCATACAGGACACACTCTCCCTTTGCTCTACATTGTACATTAGTTTAAAATGAAAATCCTCATTGCATTTTGTCTGTTGTCTGTCCTGTGGTATGTGTAGGCGTCCCTTTTAACTTGTATTTGTATTATAACTCTGTTTCAAAAAAAATTGAAAACCTCCCTTCTGACAATCTCCCCTCATTTTCAATTGTCTTTGTGGGTCCAAAACCATATAAAAGAGTTTTGTATGATTAAATTCATGTATTATTCTTTACAATTTTAATTTCCCAAACCAACTTTACTCTACACACACATACACAGACAGTAGTAGTACTCCATGTTTTTAAAAGAAATAATTGGACTAAAATTCTCTACTGTTTAGAGTAAAAAAATCAAACAAATAAGAATTCAAAAGAAAAAAAATACAATAAATTTTTTAAAAAAATATATGACAACTCATCATAAATGAAGTCACAATTGAATATAGAAATGTGCAAAATGTAAATTATTATAGCCTCTAGCAACAAATTTAACCCTGAACTGAAATGGACTCGTCATAAACTTTTTTTAAATAATAATAAAAAACTAAGATGAGGATCATAAATTTTTCAAAACTTTACACCATGAATAAATTAACACGAAAAAAAATAAATTAGAAATCACAATAATATCTACATCAAGTTTAAAATTCATTTAGTATGATTACAGATATACAATTACAGATTATTTTGTCCAAGAGAGAAATTTAATGAGAGAATTTTGTACGTTTTCAAATGACTATTGTACATTTAATATTTATACAACTACAAATATAACCTCCTAGCCTTTGACTAGATAAAGATAGACAAAAGTTCTCTTAATATATTTACAAGTTTGAAAGGACAGTGGACTGCCATTAAAAATTGTTTGATATTTAGTCTCATTGAATTAAATGGAAACCACCCACCCTCATTCCTTTAATATCATTTGCCACAACAGACAACTGCCAACTGAATATAATAAACTGACACTAGTTCCTCCATCAAGAAATTTCCTTGTACTTGAAATGTCCCATCGCTAATACCAAAGTAAATGGAGAGGTATCCGAATAGTGACTATAAGAGAACTACCCAACCTATTTTTCTCTCCCTTTTTTGATAGAGTAACTGTCAAGTTGAACCAAGCGGGTACATATTTTATTGCTTAATTGTATGCAACTTGTAAATGTAGCCGTACCGCACCGTCGCTTCAGTCTTACTTCATTATTCACCTGCATTAACTTTCACAGAGTCACATAGCTCAAGTCTACGCCATGCAAATGCAAACAATGTCAAACACACGAGAGAGAGAGAGAGATGTGGAAACCGTGGTGTATCAAATGACAAATTATCTGCACTAACTATAGAGACACAATGACATCTTATATACTTTCAATCCCTTCCGCAACTTCTTACCTTCCCTATCCAAAAAAATAACATAAGGCATTGAGAGATGGATACACAGACAGAGAGAGAGAGTTAAAAAATGTTGCTTCTTTTTCATTCCATTTTCCATAGAGTTCCTGGAGAGACATTCTTGAAAGTAGCAAAACCATATAGAGAAGTGGAGAGACACATCCAAAAAAAAATCCCAAATATGGAAGTAACCAGATGCTCGTCTCTCTTTTCTATCTGTCTCAGAACTCAACCACTAGAACCTTTCTTGGTGTAACTAACTCTCACATTAACGTTCACACACAACTTTCTCTGTAACTTGCATGCATAGATATACCTTATGTGTAGTTTTTAGTATAAAAATGTCTAACAATGTATACAAATAGACTTGACGAATTCCCTTGGACAAAAGAAGGGAAATTTTATACCATGTCAAACTATGACTTTTAGCTGTGTAAAATATTAGGCCATGCAGAGAGTACAGATATTCTTTGCCTTATTCAATTCCTATTGTCTGTTTGTCTCAGTTTATATCTGTCTTGATATAAGATTATATTTTTTTATATGTGTAATACTAATACAACTGTGCAATGGACCATGCATCAAGATGCACACGATGAGGGGAGAGAAAAAGAAAGACTACGCACAAAAATTGTGAATTCTTCTCTTGTCCTCTTGTATTGTGTACAAGTCCGAGTTGAAGTTGTATCGTATACTGGAAAAACGAAGCAGATTCTCAATAATACCTAAAAAAAGCCACATGTTACAAAATACAATGAGAAAGTGTCTTCCCTTTTTTTCTTTGTATGCATCAGCACTACTTGAAAGGAATTCTTAAAATATGAACAGTTGTACAGACAACTTGAATTTCCCAGCCATGTCACAATCCCTCCATTTTCTCTTATTTTTGTCCAGTCTTTTAAAGAGGAAAGAAATAATGCAAAATTTAGCCTTGCTGGCTCCGTGTATTTCAATTTTGAAAATAGTCTAAAATTAAAATTAATTATTTGTCCTTGATTATACTCATCACCTAAAAGACAATGACACACTCAGTAAAACTCAAACAGACACAACTAATTACTTAAAGTTCATGAGGTTAATGAGAGTTTGTATCATTTGAATCTTTGGAGACCTCATTTTCCCTTTTTCATCTGTTTGATGTTTGACAGAATTACAAAAATTAAATTCTAGATGGTGATGACTACACAGATAGACGACTATAGAGTCAAAAACAGAATTCACATGAATTTTACTTTTCCATATGACAACCAAAGAGCAAAAGAGGGAAGAGGGAGAGGGGATAGGGAAAACCGGCTGTTTAATTATTACAAAGTAATTCATTAGACAAAAAGACATTAGATTCCTCTTTTGACCCCTAAGCCAACATCCATTTTCTCAACATGATTAATCTTGTTCATGTTGCTCTTCATCAACCATTTGAAATATTGTCTCTAAAAGAGTTACATGAACTATGTCTACCTACCTCTGTCCTACAATATTCTAAGAAGATGACTCATCATGTAAATTTCCCAAGTAATTTTCATCCTCCCCCTTTTTACCATAGAAAACATTACATCTTGTTGTCACCTTTTTTATGAGACTATTTACAGAGACAGTCATGAACATCATTTGGAATTCCAATGATCTCATCTATCTCTACATTAGTCAGAACTCATAAATGTTAACATGATTACCAATAATAATATTTTATGTAAAGTCAATAATTATTTTTTTTCTTGGTTTTACCAATAATATCATTTCAATTTCTTCAAAATTTGTCATCATTCTTGATTTTACTCAAGAAAAAGTGAAATCTTTAAAAAAATAAAAGGAACATCATTCTATATATGAACAGTGGAGTTTTTTTCCATACTTAACAGAAAAAAATCAACTCCCTCCAAGATAAGAGCCTAATGATTTTTTAAAAAAAAATTGTACAAGTTGAAATACAACGAGGTGTAATTTTTGCAAAAAAAATAATCTGTACATCGTCTGTATCTGCAGAGGTAAGACAACATTGAGGATATTTTTCTTCCTTTTAAAGGACTTTATGGCGTCACGTGCGAACATAGACGGCCATCGGGGTCAACGACAAAACTAACGCGTTAACTAGCTCAGCTAAACAGCCAACAAACTTGGTAGCTCCAATACATACAAAAAGGGGAGAATAAGACGAGGAAAAGATGTGGCTGCATTGTATCTGTACACTCATACATTCAAAGAGTTGACTTAGGGTGTACACAGCTTGTTACAAACTCTCATTAATTTGCTACCTTTGTCCTCATGTTCTTGTTGTTAGTCAGAATGTAAAAAAGACTTGCATCTTCCATGAAAATCCATTCCCTCTCTCTCTATTGGAATATGCAAACAAGACAAAACAAAAATGTCTTGTGCTAATCGTGCGTTCAAAAAACTGTATACCACACGTAATCTACTGACAGTTAGACACTTTATGAAAAACTCTCATACATACTCGTACAAATACCCATATAGTGGTACACAAAGTGCATTAGAATAAAAATTGAACAGGTTTTTCGAGCCTCTACTCTGATGATGGTGAATAGTGCAAAAAAAGTCCAATAACAACGTTAAGACTCTAATCTCTGCTTCTACAATGTCAAATGAGACGACAATATAAGTTTTTCAACTGGAAATATTATAAGACCAACACGAGTATATCGTATAAAGAAATTTTATTATTATTTTCAAAATCTTTACTCATAATAATATTATAGATGTTTATATATGTAAAATAGTTCAGTGAAACATGACAGTGAAGATGATATGGAACACTGATAGAATCAAATATGGACAGTCTACCTATATATTATTATTTTGAGCTTACACTCACTCTGTAGACAAAAACGTCGTCAAGACTGTTGCTGAGTGTTTATTAAAGACCCACACCTAAAAACATGGCCATCTCTCTCTCACTTTTAGAAAATACATTTTGATGTAACAAACACAAATCAAATTCTCCGTCTTAGTTTCCTAAACTGATTCAACCTCAAGAAACTTTGGCAAACTTCAAACAATTCTATTAGTCTATTAGCCCTTTTCCTATCTAATGTCTATTGTTCTAACAACTCTCTCCAAGTTTATAAGTGCAGTCTTTTAACCATATTCTTTTATACTCTAAAATTCTACAAAGACACACACAGACACAGAGAGAGAGAGAGTCTACTTATAGACTAGAGTTTCATTAAAAGATAGACTGAATATGAAGGACTAAAAAACAAAATACTATGAACATGAACGTTTGTCTGTATGTATAAAATAGAGATCCTAATAAGTAATAAAATGAATATTAATGTTCCTTGTATTCCATCTTACTAATCTTCTTCTCGAGTTCATTATGACTATAATAAATTTTTACACACTTGTAAATGTACACGACATGAATGATTTATTTTCTTTTTCAAAATATATTATATTTATCTCTCTCTCTCTCTCTCTTCACCTTCTATCTGTAGTATTCTTGTTCTAGTTTTACCATCACCAACTTCATTAAAAACTTTTTTTTCTTCTTCTTATTTCTTACAAACGAAATAGGTTAGTCGTCTCATTACATAAGAAATTTGTCTGCTTATTATTATCTGTATTTCCACTATTTTTTTGTTTAGACTTTTGTAAAAGACTTGAGAAAACTAGTGTACAAATATATACAAAAAATTTTTTTTTGAAAAAGTTTATGTATGTTGCTACACACACACACAAAAAGTATACATTTATAGAGAATGAAAGATTTGTCTTTGTTTTTGTTTAAGTTTCCCTTGTTTTTCCTTCCAGAGTTTCCTTCTTGAACAAGTCCAAGTGAGTAGAGTCATGAGTACAGTAAAAATATAGAAGATAGGGGTACAGAGTAGAAAAAGAATATTAGAAAGTACATTCAAGATGGAAAAAATGGCCAAAAATAGCTGAGCACAATTTTCCCTCAAAATACTCTTTTTTCCTAGCAATGTTTCTCTTTCCCCTCTTTTTCTTCTCCGTTTCAAATTTCACGGACAAAAGGAGATACAATGAGGGGAAGAGAATAAAGAGAAGAGGGAGAGAGAGAGAGAAGGAATTTATGATTCGACTAGAGCTCCTCGTAAACTACATGAGGTTCGATTATGACGGAGCTATTAGACTCTTGTTCTCCCTGTTTCTTTTTTTACTGTGTAGCAAGAGAGAGAGAGAGAGAAGAGCCTGTGGTGAGGAGATTCAGTAGAAGATCCCATGCTTTGTTCTCCTAAGAACCTTATACGAACTAATTTGTAGACCACATATGTGGCATCTATTAAAAGACTTTACTTTGCTCATCTTCATTTTCCCTCCTTGTTTTCTTCTCTCTATGATATGATTCCTTCACATATACATTTCTACACTCTCCCATCTCTTTAGTCTTGTCCTCTCGTTGGAGACGACAGAAACAAGAGAGAGAGTATCAAGGAGGGAGTAGACACATCCATTTAACATAGATATAGAGAAAAACCCCATGGAGTTTTGTTAAGAGAAGAGAGCAAGAGTCCTCGGTATATGCATAATGACTGTCATAAAATAAAGTGTTCTCTCTCCTCTCTCTCGTCTCCCGCACATATCTCTCTTTCCTTTCCTCCAGTTCACAGTTCACATTTTCCTTTTTCGGTGATATTCATTCACTTCACCTCTCCCTCTTGCTCTTTCTCCCCCTGTAACTTTATTGTTGTGTTGGTCTTTGGTTTGCCACTGAACACTGATAGTGTACACTGTACAGTGTACAGTGAATAGACAAAAAGAGACGGGAGAGAGTACGTAATTCTAAACAGATACAGGGCCATGACAGATACAAGATACGAGAGAGAGAGAGAAGGCTCAGATACCTTTTCCCCATCCTCACATTCATAATCAGCCCTATCTACCCATTTTCCTTGTACATGTTCTCTTCCGTCTTCCGCATCCTAATGTAACTTCCAGATTCTAGAAAACGAGACCAACAGCCAGTAGCAAAAAACAAGTACTGTATATATTATAGTACTACGTTTGTATACTATACATGCCACCACTTTCTACTCAGAAAGTGTACAGACATTTTTACTCTTACGTCCACGTCTCATACCTCATTTGCTCTTCGCATAATCATATATTTTTCAACAGTATGGAATATTCCATACCCAAAAACAAACAAGGAACCTTGCTCTACATAACTTGTATGCATCACTCTTCATTCTTCTTATACTACAAATAGAAACAAGTTAAGGCAATTCACATTTAAGAAAATCATGGTTAACCTCTTTCTCTTACGCACGAGAAGCACCAAAACGAGGTAACAGCTTGCTCTCTCCCTCTTTCTCTGTATTTTACTGGAAGGCCTCATGTTTTCATATCACGGGGAAAATATTACATGAGCTACGTGTACCTTAACGTAACCAAGGAGGGAAAAACGTGGGGATGAAAGCAACGTACAGTGTGTGTGTGTATTGTACAAAGATGAGAATAAGGCGTTCAGCCAAAACATTGTAGGAGTCTAAGTAAAGTACTAATATATAAAAAACCATTTACTAAATAACTGAGGTACTTACATACACCAAAAAAAAATCCCTCCATCACATTCACAAACACAAGAAAAAGAGAGGGACTTGTGACTGAGCTAAATAAAGCCAATGCTCGAGCCAAACTCATTTTTTTTTCTTCTCTACAATTTTTGAGTCTACACACACAAACATTAGGAGGAAAAAATCGCATCTCGTACCCAATAAAAAAAGATGCGGTAAAAAAAACAACAAGAAAAAAAGAGTACGAGCTACTCAGCAGGTTTATTTGTTCTGCTCCCTTTTTTTCTTAGGTTTTTCATGTAAAGTATACTTTGGACCATCACGATAAATTCATTGGCTCATTCAACCATGAGACTATACTAAATTCACAAGTATATTGTATATATGCAAAAACTAGGAGAAGAATAAGAGACTGAAATCTTTTCCACCATTTCTATGACAAACTGTATGAATGTATTTCCTCCCTCTCTCTCTCTGTGTGTTTTGCAGTGTGCGTATAAATATAATACGTTTTTTTGCTACATTTCCATAAAAACAATGACTCTATAACAATGCATATACATGGTTATGTTCTCAAGACTTGACAAAAAAAATCTTTGCTTAACTTAATAAACTTTGTCTCCCACTAAGAATATACTCTATCTGTACTACACCACTAGGAGATTCCATTTTTTTGCATATTTTATGACGATCACTTGGTGTCGAGACGAGAAGGTATTTTTGTGTGTACAAGTACCCCAAATAATAATCACTATGATAATAACAAAGGCCAGTTTACATCTTAATGGGTGGCTTCATCATACCCTCTTTACTCTCCAGTGCCCATTTTTTTCCTCTGGCATCTCTTCACTAGTTCAAGTAAAGAGAGAAGCAATTTAAGGCTATCCTGCATTAATCATTCATCGTCACCGTCATAAGTCCTAACCATGAGCATTAAATCAGACAAAGCTAAAAATAAAATAAAAAAGTTTGGGCTAGTGTGGCTGTAGTCTGGCTATAGGCAAAATAACACAAAAGGTGAAGGTGCGTCCTCATCATCCTCAACACAACAAGAAGAAGAACAAGAGGAAGAGCATTTTTCCATTCCATCAAAAAATATGTAAATCAAAATGTTACAACAAGAAACGTGTGTAGAAAATCATTATAATAATATAGATAGTAGAAAAATTCTACTACATTTTAAATATATCAAAACCCAGTACCTACCATCTCTATCTCTATGCTTAGGAGTGGAAGACAAGAGAGAGAGAGAGCTTCATCATAAAATAAATCATACATACCTTTGAAGCTTAAAGCTTGCCTCTTAAGTTATAACATGGTATATGTTTCATGTTTTAATTTAAAACAAGGAAACCAGAGGGTATAAAGCTACACCAAAAAAGACCAAGAACAAGTAACATCTCTCTTTTCCAACCAACTGAGATCTCTTGTCGAGAGAGAGAGAGAGAGATAATAAATTTGGAAGATTAAGCGATAGAAAAAAAAAGTTGAAAAGGAAGCAGAGCAATTTAACCCATCTTTTACTTCTCTCTGTGTAAGATGTGCTCCAAGATATGAATAAAAAGGCATGTAAAATGAGGATGCAAAGTATATCTGCACAAAATGTGCATGAATATAAGGAAGAAGGAAGACGGAAGAGGATTTTTAAGGAAGAGTTCTACTTCAATTTGCCATCATTAAAAGCCGCATTGTTCTTATCTGAAAATCTGTTTATCTCTCCCTTGACTCCACCACGACAGACATACTAGGGAGTCGGAGAGGCAGGCGGGAGTTGGAGGGATGAGAGAGAGAGAAAGAGGGACAGAAGAATAGAGAGAAACAGCTCAGGAAAACTAATTAAAACCAAAATCGGATATGCAAGTTTCATGCTCTACGTCTCCCACAAAGAAACTATACCCTAATACTCTAAAAACAGTTGAACCAACTTCACTCTTCTACTTTTCAGTCGAGTTCGAGTACCACCAAATCCTTCCCCTTGTACTTCCTCCCTTAACTTGTGTGTGTCTGAGTGAACCAATGATGTACATATATAGATATACCGTACATATAAAAAAGTCTTTGCTTTTGCTCCACTTTTTTTGTGTCACTTCCTTACTTTATGCCACTTCTTTAATTCACTCTGTGTGGATCAATCCCTTTCGTAGAAGAAAGAGAGAGAGTAAAAATCTCTCTTTCTCTTCAACTTTCTTTTTGGTAACTTTGTACTTGAAAATTTAATCACATTTTATTTGTCTCTCTCTCTCTCACTTTGTAGCCTGGAGGATGGAGTTAACACTGTAAAATTCTACAAACTGAAACCTTTTCAATTATAATAATGCTTTTATATTAAATTTTGTAATTTCTCAACCTTTCATTTTATTTCTATATTTAAATTCCAATTAATGGCCAACTTTTTTTTGTTCAAAATCTCAACCATCAAATTCGAGTTTACCACTTTACAACGAGTGAGTCATGACAAAGTTCACTGTAAAATATGTACATGTCCTATAGTCAAAAGTTTGGAGTGGATACAGAATAAACTCTTGAAATTTTCAAGGTTATGTTATAACAAACTTAAAATAATTTGTATAAATTCTATTTTCATTCATTATCATTTTCCCAAAAATTTTCACCTGGTCCTCCTCAACAAATAGAGTATTAAATGGAGAAAGAGAAATTTTTTTTTGGTTTATATAAACAATCCAATCCATAAAATTATATTTCTATTTCATCAAACAAACCAATGGAGAATTTAATCAAGTACAGGAACCAACTAGAATTACAATAAAATTTTTAAAAGTATTTTTCTCTCTAGAAAAATGAATATTTGCACACTTGTACATACTTTACATTTATTCTTCACAAATTATTATCCCTTCTCAAAGGGGAAGAGAAAGATCAATATTAAAAAGACTCAGCAGTTGAGTATTCTTTTTTTTAAAGGGGAAGAGAAACTAGAAAATTCAATCACTGAAGAATGTGTGCATTAGGCACTATTTTACAGAGTTATCTTTTATCTTTTTTTTTGATCAACTCTTATCTTATTATTTCTCCTTCATATAATTCTCTTCCCCCCCTTTTAAAAAGTTTCCTTGTCATAATCTTGGAGAGACTTGAAGTTAATTATGTGGAGAGAGAGAGAGAGAGAGGGAACGTTATAACAAATTAATCTGCAACTACCATATGGTTATAAATGTGTATATGAAAAAAATACATATAAAAACTTTCTCCATAGATAGCCTCCAAAAAAATCGATGACTTTTTGCATTATACTGTAAAAAGGAACCTTACCTACTTTTTTTATATACAAAAAAAGAAAGGAATACACAACGTGCCTATGACCCTTAAAAAGTTGAATAGCCAATAATGTAAAGGGAAAAGGTTGGAAGAGAGAAAAAAGAGAAAGTGTCATCAAAGACAGTGGAAGGGAAACCCACGAAATAAAAGAGCAAATGAAAAGTATCCTTGGAAAAAGAGAAAGTATAAGAAAAAGGATTGAGAGAATAGAACGTGATCAAAAGAAGACAAAAAGCCAACTTTCTCTTTGAACTTTTTCTCTTCTTTTTTTTCTGTGTCTCTACACTTTCCCTACAACAGTCTCCTCTATTTTACCTCATCCTGTATCAATTGCTTTGGTGAGCAGACGGATATTATTCCGGAAAGAGAAAAATATTCTTTTGTACGAGTTACCTAACCCACTGTGCTGTATTTTTTGTACTTTTCCAACTTTCCAATAAATTTTTTTGACCTAAAAGTAAAAGCCACTTGAAACAATTTTAAATGTGAAATGTGATATATAAATACTTGACTATAATATATTTTTATAAAATTTAGGAAATTTTTTCAAAATTACGACTAAAGTATTAGCTTTCTCTTGGAATTTCTCCACATGAAATTTATAATTACATCAAGTTATACCTGATTTAATCCCAAAGGAAGAATTATATAAAAATTTTGCATGACCATAGGGGAAATAATTTGGTGGAATGGGATCTTAAAATTAATTTAAAAATTCTCCATCTTTTTTTCTCTCTCTTCACTTTCCCTAAGACTTTCTCTCTCTCTTTAGTTACAAGACCTCAAGCTTATATCAGTTTTGACTGAATTAGATTAAGAAATTTTTTGAAAGTTTTTACACTGAAAAAAATTGCTCCATTTCACCTTCAAAAAAAAACTTTTTTGATGTAATTAACGAGTGAATTCTAACCAATATAACAGTGTACGTTGGTTTTTTTTGGGGGGGGGAGGGGGTGTTTGGAGTAAGAAAAGTTACGACTACCTTCTGCGTCTTCCTTCTTTCCCCACCCAAATGTGATTAACTAAAAAATTATCGAATTAACCCCAACCTACACCTGTCACACATATGCTGGTTAAGGTGGCTAGCTTTTTTTTGGAAAAAACTTTGAACAGTCAAAGTCTTTTTTTTTACAATCTTCCAAACTCTCAACAATTAGCCTAATTGTATTTTTTTCCTTCATAATTCTCCAAGGGGTTTAACTTTCATTACTACGAAAATCTCTCTCCTTTTTGGTATTTTCAACAATGAGAAAAAAAATTAAATGGAGAATATAAACTTAAATGTAATTAGCCAAAGGGAGTTTAAATTGAAGATCGAAATTTTTTTTTTCAAAAAAAATTAAGAATTCTCTCTTGACTTGTCTTTTAATATTTTTACGGTCATAAATTTTCATTCCAAATTTTCCATCTCACCAAGGAAATTGTATTGACATTCTTTTGACGATAGTTGCTCAATCATATTTTTTGGAAGAAGAAGTTTTCTGAACCATAAATTGAGTCGTTATCGTCATCAAAAGTAGAACAACAAAGACAAGAGAGAGAGGGACGCCGTGAGGATTGAACAAGACAAAAAGAATTGGTAATTTGTACATACGTAGGACGTCATACCATATATTAATATGGTACATATATAATATTTCTATGTATCACTGACAACAAAACTCTAATCCGTACTTATTTTTATATGGGTGATAATGTGGTACGTTAACTCCATCCTTTCCCCAAAATTTTTTTTTTCAAAAGACGAGAGAGACTCGTTCAAATAAGTTCAAAGGCTCTTTATATCTAGTCTTCGTTAAAAAAGCAATAGCTTTACTTCACTTACTCCTCACTCCTCGAGTAACTGAACCTGTTCCCATGACTCTACGAGAAAGAAAAACTCTTCAAGAAAAGGAAACCCTTCCACAGTTCTCAATAACGTAAAAAAACGGAAAAAGAAGTAGAAGAGTAGTTTTGGCCATTCTCCCCATAATCGAAAATTGTTCACCCGTTATGGCGATGCTAGGATCATTTCAGTACTTGGCATTTTCTCTCTCTCTCTATTGGTGGGGTATACAAGAACTGTATAATAAACCTATAAGAATATTGGTCCTTGTATCCACACCAACACAATACAATCAAAGTCCTTTTTACCTTTTATATATGTGCAAAATGTATGTCTCGTCTATTGCAAAAAAAAATTCTCTCTCTCTTTTTCTATGATATTGCGAATTCTCTGGTGGTGCTCAAAATACATGAGGGGATATTTACATGTCTCCTTTATATTGGTAGACATATGAACATGTTATTATATTTACTTCAAAATCGTCCTATTGGAATGCAGGACCGGTGAAAAGAGAAGAACAAGAAATTCAGGGAAGACGATAGCCATTAGATGGCTCCTCGAAACTTTTCTTCAAAAACTTTCTCCAAAACATTTTCTATGTCTATGTGTGTGTTGTAGTAGGTAGTAGTGGAATTTTCTCATGGTATCATCAAAGGAAATCTAATGAAATTCTATGATATCTCTCTCTTTTGTCCGTCTCCTTCCCCTCGTCAAACACATTTTCAAAGTCCAATCATCATAAGTTCTGTACTCGTAGCCTTTAAATAACTTGTACAAATATTATACACACCCTCCATAACTAAAGACAAGACTAGACTAGTGTACATGTACACGTACATGTAGAATAAAAACTACCAGAGTCGACACAACCGACAAAATTCTACAAAGATCAATGTAAGAGATAGCATTTAAGAAAATATTTCTCCTTTCAACATCTTTCAAATCTTGAGAAAATTTTAGTCTTCTCCTCCTCACTTTTCAAAACTAAAAAGGAAGGAAAGGACAGGCACTATCTTTTCTCTTAAATAAATTCCCAATGAAATATCAAAGGTGAAATTTCTCTCTCTCTCATGATGCTGGCCTTGGTCAAACAAAAAACGAATGCCCCATCTTCTCAGTCAATAAAGAAGGAAATACATTGAAAATAATAATGATATGGATAGGGTGCACAAGACAGGTAATTAAATGGGAGATATCTCATCCCTCCTTTTAGTCATATCATATCTATGTAGTCCCTATACACTTCACAGTCATGTTTTTCTACAAATATATATATGTACACTGTACACAGACAACATTGAATGACGCACACAATTAGCCTCTCAAACAGATACTTAATATAACCATATATCTGTACCTGTACAAATATAGGCAGGCTTGCACGTACATATTTCTCTTTTTACTTTCCCCATGAGCTATTATCGATTTATATAAGCATCAAAGCAGAAAATTATAGATGATGAAGGCTTCACAAGGCGACATAATAAGCGAGAGAAAACGAACCAACTTTTCTCGGTGATCAATAGAAAACGTACGAGGATGTGTGTGTGTATATATATTATGTACAGGTAGAAATAGACATGTGGAAAATTACCTCATCGTTAAAATTGTATATAGACATGTTACATGGCTTACCTAAGTATATCTCATATCAACACACACAACCATTATCATAAAAGCTTCCTCAGTCTACTCTCTTCGGCTTTCGTGCTCCATTAGCATTATATCAATAATCAACCAAGAGGATAATAATACAAGATGAACACAAAAAAATCTTTCTTCCATCTCCTACCCATAACAATTGACTAAAATTGCATTTATTTTTTTTTCTTTTCTTTTTCTACAAATAACACAATCTTTTCTTTATTTTTAGTTCTATTCCTAATCATATTCCACTATACTCCAAGTTAAAGGGAATAACATAAATGTGTGTATTAGTATTTCCATTTAGATAATGTGGACACATACATCAACTTTTAAGAAAAAAAAATCCTACATTGTAAATATAGATGACATCATTTATCAAACACTCTGTACATTTTTTCTCCTTGTTAACTGTAACTGTACAAAGATTGTAAGTCAGGTTGGGTTGTAGGTTCAAGATTGTACACCAGAAAAAAAGGGACAAGAGACGAGAGTAATGTAGGCATGATCTGTGATCTATAACGATGTGATATAATGATGGTGGTGAAAGGAGAGGAGGAGGGGGGTAATAATAAAAAAAATAATAGTCATATAGTTAGCCATAATATTACCCCCTTTCTCAACAATATACACTGTATGGTGTGGTGACGGTGTATATATAGAGATTTGAACCGGAAGAATGAGAGTAGAAAAAGGTCATTCGTCAAAAAATTGGAAATTTTTCACACATAAATATATTTCTATTCTATGGGATTTACAAGAGAGAGAGAGAGCACAAAAAATGGAATTACCAACCGAACATGCTTTCAACTCTTTGCCTCACATGAGAATTTTCCATGTAACAAGGGGTTGGATTTTCCAACGTTCCACGTAATTTACTTAGTCATTTCAACGTGAAAGAACAAGGCCCAAAAGAGAGAGAGAAGGGGAACATTAGAAGCATATCCTGGTGACAATATAATAAATAGTCCCCCTTAATCCTGAAACAACCTTAAGACCTCCAAGAAAGAAGTTTTTTTTCTCCTTCTAAGCTATGTGAACAGGACCATCTTAGTTGTGTGTGTGTATGTGAATATACCCGCATGATGATGATTTGGTAACACACACATACGCAAACAGAAAAAACCCGCCTTCTCTATCCACTCTACGCGTTTTTTTTCTTCTGACTCAAATCCATTCTTCAAAAAAAGGCATTTTTCACGCCACCAAGTCAAGAACAAGGAAAACACGGCCCTCTTTCACCATGTGCTCTCATTATTCACTCCCTTGAGTTTTTCCCAACTTTTTTTTTGTGTTCATTCTCTCTCTCTCTCTTATTCTCAAAGTAGGGAGATTCTTTTTGGAGTGACACATGTCCACTCATTTTCCTGGGGCTGTGGGAGTAGACTCAATCTTCTTTTACTCCACCCACTCCTCCCTCTTTTCTCTCTCTTGGTGTCCATGTGAGTAATCGAAATGAACTTTTTTTTTTACTGATAATGGAAATAAAATGTTTTTCAAACATGTAAAAGTAAATAGTATAAAAAAATGTTTTCAAAAAAACCATTTTACATTTCCAATTTCTCCAAAAAAAGAGAAAATTCACAAACCCTACAAATACACTTCTATGCAACAGCTGACACCGATGCGGAAACCAGATTCGAATTTAAAATAAATAAATAAAAAATACAATATAGAAAGGAAATAATAAAAAAAAGGGGTTGAATTTAAAATTGAGCTTATCTGGATAAAAGAACTGTTCATAGCATAGCCATACCGATAATATTGAAATGAGAAGAAACAAAATAGAAGAGAAAGCTTTCACTTTGTCCTATGTTCCACGGTTCATGTCCTTGATTTGAAAATTTCAACCCCCCCCCCCCTCACAGAGAGAGAGAACATTGGACTGTATTTTATGTTGTAAATAATATTATACTAAAATATATTCCTCCCCATATACTCTACAAGCTGTGGAATGCATTCAAGGACACTGAGGCGGGCAGTCGACAGTTTGAGGGGAGAGTAGAAAATATAAAATTGTGACATGTGGCCATTATTGAACAATAAACAAAATTCCTTTTCATGTTTTCATTTTACTTTCAACATTCTACAAGAGAGAATGACTCTCCAACAAAACTGCTTACATTTGAGAGAGAGGGAGAGAGAAAGCAAGAAAGGGAAAATCAATGTTGACTTGTTCCAACAATGTAGACTGTAGACACTATATTTGTATTCCATATGTTCCCTATCCCCAGTATCCACGCACAAGTTTAGACCCTTAAATAAACTTTTCTTTTTTTCTTTAGTATTAAAATCCATAGTAACTTGCTCATTCATTTGTTCACATAGAGAGAAAAGAGGGGGGATACTCGTAGATATACACAAATTACTTGAAAGGAAGAAGAGAGAAAAAAAGGCAAGAATAGAAGAAAAAAAACATGAGAGAAAAACGAAAGTCAAGAAAAAAAGAGAGACTCTGTATATACATTATAGGAGAAGAAGAAGAAAAAAAAAGAGGAAAAAAATACATGAGCCAAAAGTATAGGGAACATCATCTCGTTCATAGGAAGAGAAATAGGAATGGAATGGCGTTAAGGCGAAAACGCTGAGCATCAGACAGCGTCAATCCGAAACGCGAGTCGAATTCACAATTCACGCTGTCTTATGCCTTATGCAGTCCTTCCTTTCTCTGTCTTTCTCCCCTCCCTACATTTCATTCAGTCCCTACTTTCTCCATAGCATTGCCATCGGCGCTAGTACTAGCCAAAAAAACTAGCACTAGCATCAGCACCAACCACTGGCCATGCAATCTTAAAGTGCAACCCTTCTACTTCATTTCCTGGCACAAACACACACACACATACATATACGTTCAATATATATCTGTACACTGTACGTGTACTTTCACCCACTACTCTATCCAAAGTTAAATACATTTTCTAAAAGCTTAATCTCCTTCCGTCTTTCTATATCTATGGCCCCCTTTTCTTTATAGTTTGGAAACCTCTCTCTCTCTGTTCAAATCTTCCACCTCTTGTATAAAAAAAGTGTGTAGTTATAATCTGTATGTGCTCATGTGTGAGTCGGACTTTCTTTTCTTCCGTACAAGATTGAATGGATATATATCCCCTATAAGAGATTTTTTTCTACATAACTTTGAGTATAATACAGGAGGAGAGTATAAAGAAAAAGGTCTAAGTTTCCCAGTCAATGGCTTCTAATTTTTAATCTCAAGGCTTGAACATTGACTTGACAAAACATGACTTTTGCATTCTTTCCTCAACTCTGGGCTCTCAAAGTCTTGATTGAAATCTTGAGTCAAATTCATGCCAGCATTCTAATGATGCCATAGAGAAAGCCTCTCTCTTTTCTCCGTACACATATTTTGTATATATTACTTTACACAATAATAATATAAGAACAAATATAACAGGGGGAATTTTTTTTAAAAAAAAAAAAAATGACGTGACTACAGATATGTAGTCTATATTTTATTTTTTTTGTAAAGAAATGCATCACATGCACTACCTTATATAACGTGTATGTGTAGGGAAGATAAAATATAATTTGAAAAAATTACTCCCTCTTCTTTTCAAGCATGATATGTACATGAGTGTAGTATTATTACATAATGTTGCATTTCGTGTCAACTTGATTGCAGTCTTCCGCTTTACGCTACAACCAATTTGAGGAAGGCCGTTTTTATTTTTTTTCTACTTTCATTTTTTTTTCGTCGACTCATTCCATTAGCTAAAATCTTCAAGTAAAATCTCTAACCTTCTTCATTTTTCCAAGCTTAGGCAATGGCCTCCCAGCTTCATCATAATAATGGAAATTTTACAAGAACACACATTTGGCAAACTACCTTATGACTAGAGCACACACACATACACAAGACGAGTTGAAACGAGTCATCAGTGATCAAGACATTCCACATTGTCCTTATGCACACTAAAATGCTGGAAAAATAAAACCGAGCCGTGTGTTCGCTAAACTTGTGAACAGACAGAGAGACAGAGAGAGATGAAGACAAAAACGAATCAAGACCAAGACCAATAAAGTCTTTCTTGTCAAGAACGACAAATATAATACTCAACTCAAACTTTCTCCCTCCTCCTCCACACTCTGAGTCAGAGTCAGATGAAGAGAAAAGAAAACTCGAGCCCAACTTTTTTTACGTTGCATCTCTTCTTTGAACGAAAAAAAATTTCTAACAAAAAAAAATAAAAGAGATTGTCAATGCCACGAACAAATTTAAAAACGAAATTCAAAATCTTTAAATAATATTCGTGTTAGTTTGGCCTAACACACGAACTAAGAGAGAGAGAGAGAGAGAATAAACAAAATATATACAAAAGATTTCTTAGCCCGTGCTTTCATCCTTTTCTCTTTTATTCCTCACACAATTGAGACAGAGTCAAACAAAATTCCTGTCAAAGAAAGGCATCTTGAATGTAGTTTTTTTAGGTGTCTAAAATATAGAGAAGCTGAGAAGAGTAAAATTGACATACCTACAAAAAGTCAGTGTATTTCATACATGAGAAAAATCGGCCATGTTACATGTGATTTTATAATACATATATATATATATATTCTATTTCTCTCAAAAAAAGAAAAAAAGTTTGAGCATTTTCCTTGTTTGCTTTAAACCCTTACTCCAAATCTAAAAGGCAAACCCCCCATCTCTCTCTCTCCGTATACAATTTTTTTATGCCTAACAATAAGGGAAGAACAAGGTATAGAAAAATACAGAATCTCTCTTGTGGACTCTTTTGCATGAAACGAATAGGAAAATCGAATTTTTTACAATAAATGCATGCATGCATGGAAAATCCTTCATTCCATCTCTAACTCATATCCCCTTCTTCCTTGCTGGAGAGAGAGAGAGGGAGAAAAAAAAACTCCCGATATTATTATATTATATTATTATTCGGATTCAAATCGTGGCTTTTTATTAGATACAAGTTTTGACTACCAGACTGAATATTTTTTTTCTTATTCTTCCTCCCCTTTCCCCTTATCTTGTATGTTTCACAGTTCTTGTGCTTCCTCAATCGTTTTTTTTTTCATAGAAAAAAAGACTAAGAAATGCTGACTACTTCCGCCCACACCACAACACAAGTACAAGTAAAAGCCACCCCCTTTCCCCTTTCTCCTCAGCTACAAGTTTTCTTTCAAGATTGCTCGACAAATCAAGTTGAACAATCTTGAGAAAAACTCTGAAAAAGAAACTAGACAAGTGAAATTTTGTATTGCCCTTGACATTCCCAATTTTCCCGATCTATTCATCCATTCTTCGTTTCAATTTTGTATTTTTAATAGTTTTGAAAAAAAATTCTATTAAAAAGGAAAGAATAATAATAATAATTGATTTTATTCAAAATTTCGCAATCCAAATCCTTTCAAGTTTTCTTTTTTCTATTAATAATATTGTAATAATACGTTTTTCTTATTTCAAAAAAATGAATAGAAAAAAATAAATGAAAAATAATATAAACTTTTTTGTTAATTGTCTCATACGTGGAAAACTACTTAGAAAATAATGGATGAGTAGTTATAAATGAAGAATAAAAAAATGGAATTGGAATTATTTTGTAATTTGGTGATAAACATTTCATGGAAAAAAATATAATAAGCTTATGACGCAAAACAAAAAAAAGAAATTTTACAATCTTTTTTCTTTTTTATTTGGCCCAATGGTGTCCAACATTGGACATTTGGAGAAAGCCAAGTACATAATAATATAAAAAGAATAGGCCCAAGCTTTGAGAAAATGGTTGGTAAAAATGTAGTCAAAAGTGTACAGTCTTTTCCATGGGATTTGAGATAGCCATAACCGCATAATCCTTTGCATCCTTTAGTATAAAAAAAAAGAATAAGCAAATAGACTGGCCTACTACAAAAGTCTCAACCTTGTGAATAAAAGTAAAAAATTCAACTTTTTCTCTATAATATGTACATACATTGGGAAAAAATATGAGGACAAGAAAAAGGAAGATGACGGATAAAGAAGAGAAAAGTACAACAAATAATACTGCCATTGCTCAAGAAATCCATAATGGTGATGATAAAAAGAGCCTACAGCATCAAGAATGTCGATCGGCGAGAGACGAGAGAAAAAATAGATAATTTTTTTTCCTCTCTCTCTCTCACTAAATCCAATAGAATGGTGGTATTTTTGCTAGTGGCTTTCTTACAGCATGAAACTCTTGGCATGTCATAGTCACATACGAAAAAATGAAAACGGAGAAATTTTTTCTTCCAATTTTTCCTTTCTTGTTTCTTGTTCTTAGACTGTACTTTTAGTAGTAGTACAGTCACTGATAGTATGTACAATTGAGGAAAAATGTAATGCAACAATAATAACAGTGAATTGTATTCCAAGCCATACTTTCTCCCTGTCTTTCTCTTTCACCTTTCTCTTTCCGCAACAAGAATCCTTTCTCAGTTTGTGAGGAGAGAGGAATTTCTCTTCTTTTTAAGGGATACCTATTATCCAATACCACAATAAAGAGAAAAAAAGAGAACTGACGCATATCATCATGTATATATACATAAGGACAAGACAGTGGTAACAATAAGATGAGTTTCTGCAATCCTCCTCCCCCTCAAAAAATATATTGAGAGACAGAGTCATGGGTAAAGCCAAGCCATGTACAATTTTCAGATGAAAATGCAATATATAGTGCGCACATGGGCCATCGCGTCTACCTCACTCTGTTCACGTTAAGAGGATGACGATGTGTTATACTACGAATTTTTTTTTTCTTTAGCCTATACTCTCTATCTTTCCCTTCTGACTCAACTTTTTACTTCTCCAGCCGTGCAGCTGGAGAGCATAGAGCAAAGGCACCTTTTTCTTCGTCTTGAGCTTTCTGTACGACGCACGCTGTACTCAAGGGGAAAACCCAGGCTAGCCATGCTGAAGTTGAGGCTAAACGGAATCCACACACTTGACTACCCTTCTCCTAGCTCTTTTTCCTCCCCGCCTTTGGATCGATAGCTCTCCCTCTAACTTGCTCCTCTCTTCCTTCTAGACACGAAGAAAGGCAATGTTTATATGTAGGCACTTTCCATGTATCCCCCCAAAAATATTTATTATGTACAAGACCCCACTCGCTATACTTTCTCTCTCTCTCTCGTGAAGACTGTCATGGTGTGCGTTTGGAATCTCGATAGATGTGATTGCGCGTTTTCTCTTATAAGACTCTCTCCAATTCTCTCCCCCCTTCTTTTTCAAACTGTACATACTCAAATGTATGTACCATACCTAATGTAATGACAATGGATAGAAAGAAAGGGGGGAAAGTAGAAGAGAGAAAGAGAGACGAGGAACCGAGTCACAATTTTCTTGCATCCATTTTCATGGCAAAATACTCTGCTACTCAAACTACTACTCTAGTCTATGTCCTCTATATACGTATCTGTACTACCACTCTCAATACCAATGCATTTTCCTTTCCCCTTTTTCTCAGCTCTCTCTCTTTCTCTCTTGAACCCAAGACTTTAGTGTGGGTTCCTCAATCTTCCTCTCCACTTTTCTCTTCTTTTAATATATGTACACATTTGCTAGCATTCTATTGGAGGAAAAATGAAGGGGAATGGAAAGCCAATGTAATTTATATTGTACTACATGTACATATTAAAACGACATACGATGACTTGTATACATACTCCCCCTCCCTCCCCATCCTTCGATCTTGAACCAAAAAAACAAAGTCTTTGGGTTCTTCGTCTTGAGTATAGACTAAAGGGTAAATGGTAATAAACGTAAGCATTTTCATTAAGTGTAAGAACCATCAAGACCCCCTTTCTCAACAAGGGTAGAATTTATTATATTAAATGAGCTTGACGTTTCCACATAAATACTGATAAAAATTTAGTCAAAAAAAATGTATTAGGATTCTTACAAAGAGGAGGGGGGCTCTATTACTAACGGAAACTTGAATGTTATATAACCTCTTCCCCTTTCCCCTCTCTTCTAGCCTTTTTTGTCATTTTAAGTTACAAAAGGAACAAAAAAAAATATGCGGAAACTTTTGGTCAAGATCACAAATTCCATGCTGCGTTCTTCCTCTCTCTCTCTCTCTCTATGTAATGCATCACAGAGCTTGGGGGCTTTTACATTGTGGAAGATAATTCATGACATTAATTCATAGAAGTATTCACAATTCTTCTGTTACAGATATCGAGTTACTCAATGACTATTTTTTATCCAGTGTATTCTATGTATGGAATTATTTATAGGTTATATTTTGGTAATCGAATCCCATTTTTTCCAAGAAATCACTGTACTATCCCTCTCAAAATAAAAGGCTGAGTTTAAAATAAAACAAAATTCTTGAGAATCTCAACACAAGAGCCAATAATATCAAAGAGTAAATAAATAATTTTATTTAATAACATACATACATTGTGACATGGAAGGTGGGTGGTATGAAAAAAGTTTTCTAAGAATTTTATTTTGAAAAACTTTTTTTTTTCAACTCTAACACTTCTCAAATTTCTTGTCTTACTTCTCTTACTCGTCATCTTTGTAAATATTAATGAATACAGTGTGACACGATCAAAAAGAAAGAATGACACGTGAAAAAAATTCTCATGTGTGGTTCTACCTATGTGTACAAATATTGTACCACTTGAAATGACTTTAAGACTTTTTCAAGGTGACGTCACAAGTCTATTTTTGATAACATTTTTCACCTTTTATTTATTCATCACTCTCAAATAATATTAGCTCCACAATTTTGTTCCCTCTCTTTTGTATATAAAATTGAAAACTCAAGACTTGAGTCTTTTAATTAGTACCTGACCTATTAAAACCACTTTAGACACAAAATATTTAAGATGTTGCAAAATTTTAACTATAAATATTATAAAATACATTAAGAGGACTTTTTTTATAATGTAAAGTGAATGAGTCAGAAATAATTTTAGATTTTTGATGCACTCAAAACAAAGGCACGTCCATGTGACTAATTATTCCCTCATTATCAACTAGATCAAGTCACTAACTATAAAAATTACACATGTTACCATTGTCTTAAAAAACGACCTTGCTCTGAATTCTTAAGACATAAAAGAAGAAATGAACAACAAATTTCGTATTAGGAAAGAAAGAGAGGGATAATTTTATCTAGTTTAAAAAAAAATAAATTATAATAAGAAAAAAACAAGTTGGAAATAAAAATAAGATGGGATGGGAATGAAAGAAAAAGTAGTTTTGAAAGGACACTCTGTGGGAGTTTTAATCTTCAAGACACGTGTTGTTGAAGAAAGCTGAAGGAAGACGAGCAACTTTTCCAATTTGTTCAACCAATTGCTTACCGGGAATCAATGAACAAAAAAAAACTACTACCCTACCCTACCCAACCCACCTTCCAATGGGGAATTTCATGAAAGTTACCGAGTGAGGCACACACTAAAAAAACGGTTTGTCAAACTCGTTGATGATAGCAAATACACAAGTAAAGAGAGAGAGAGAGAGAGAAAAAGTGTGCACAACATAAAACTCCAATCACGATTACATTGGTTGCATCTTCTATCTCTATAGCTATGTATTTTATACTGTACAATTTTATCCCAAAAAATTCATCATGTTTTCTCTATTTTTTATACTGACTTGTGAGAGAGACTCAAGAACGAGACGCAAGACGAGAGTCAAATTCAGAGAATGTGTAGGGGCTGAAAGATGACTAGAAGAATTTTTATAAAAGTAGACAAAATTTTTGCAATTTCTTTTCCCTCTCTAACAACATCATCACAGGCATCCCATTAATTTTAATAGGTTGGTAAATGTAGAGCCATTTTGATTTCAATTTTACTCTTCCTTTATTTTTTTCCTCTCTCTCTCTCTCTCTCCCTTCCATTCAAACATCCCCCACCACCTTCTCCTTCCACTTTCTCTTGACTTTGCTTCCTCAAAAAAAGTTACTTTTCCTCTTTACCTTTCTCCTCTTCTTCGTCTCTATCACCATAACCATATCCGCTAATCATGAGTCAAGCTTAGGTCCGGCGCAGGAGAAAATAGTAAAAGTTTTTCTTTTTTTTACTTGAAGGCATAAAAAAACTTTTTTTTTAACCTCTTCAGTTACATCCTCTGACATCCACACAGACACAGAGAGAGAGAGAGACATGGACTCTGACTTTGAGCTGTAAAAAAACTATCTCTCCCAAAATTGTCCTCGTAGACTTGGACTACATAAAAAAAAGGAAAGTAGAGGAAAGAAAGTATAGATTTCTCATACACAATTTTTTTTCTCTGCCCACAAGAAGACTTTTGGAGGAAGAAAGCAAGACAAAAGGAGAGAGAGAAAAAGAGTCAAGGAGGAAGAGCAACAAGAAGAAATAATGAATGATATAAAGGTAAGAAAAGAAGCTATTATTACTTTAATAATTTAGTTGCCAGTGTCATACAATGGCAATGAAGATTGGATTGGGGTCTCCTCCACTCTCTCTCTCCCTGTGCCTCAATTCCATCACAATACAGACAAAATATATATATGAAAACTAGAGAGAGAGAGAGTTCTTTGTATAGACATTCTATAAGGAATAAAGTTGAAAATTTAATTAGACAAGCCTGTTGGCTCTTCTCTGCCATGGCCATGTACGAAGCTAATGCTCTGACAAGGAATCAACGGAGACACAAGAAAAGATGGTAAGGTAATGATGAGAGAGTATATGTGGAGCTAATATATATAATATAGAGGAAAACAAAGATCAAAGAAACATGTCATCTCCTCCCTTATACACATAGACACCAACGACGTGAAGAGAGAATAAGAAAATGTAATAATAAGGGAACGACTGGATAGATGAAGAGAGAGAGAGAGAAAGCAAGTTGAAGGGAAAGTCTTGCTCACAGACTGTACAACGTCTAGAACTCCTTTCCCTTTTGCTTGATTCTAATGCTGTTTTCTCCAAAGTCATCTTCTTCATCTTGTACCATCATAAGTGAGATTCCCCATGCACCCATCACAATTCTACTCGCACTTAACTTTTTTCTCTCTTTTTGTCGGGACTGTAGCAAGTCAACGAATTGCTTTGATACCGTAGGGGGGCTTCCATACATATCTGAGTGTGGTGTGTACTTGTGTGTGTGGCAGAATGGCTGCTCTGATTCTTATTCTCATTCCCCTTTTCCTTTACTTTTTCAGCCCTGTCCTCCATAAATATTTGCCACTCATAACCTTGTCACTTTGCCATAGTCAAAACCAAAAAAACATCACACGAAAAACTCTTTTTCTATCTCCTCTTCCTCTCTCTCTCTCTCCTTTTTATACTAACTAAAGCGTAAGTTTCATGTAGTAAAAAAAAGGGAGAGGAAATAAGAAGAAGAGCCTGCGGTTCTTCTCTTCATCTTTTCTTTTGTTCAATTCAATCTACGAGACGAGATTTCACTCACTCTTTCTCTTTTTTTTGTTAAGCCAAGGAAAGAAAAAACTAAAAAAATATTCTTGTTGGTTTCTTATAATCCTCAAAACTATTCCCCTACTTTTTCATCTCTGTCAACACAAGAAAAAAAATAGTCCAAGTAATAAACGCTTTATTTTCATACATTTCAATTTCAAAGAAAGATATTACTTTTTATTTTATTTTATTATTATATATACATAAATATTATATATTTATATGTATAATAATAACAATACATCATATTGTCTCCATTTCCTTCCACACACACACACAAAATATGTATATTATTTTGTGAGTGAAAAAAAAATTCTAGTCACATTTTTAGGCAGAGTTATAAAAAATAATAAAAATCCGTTGGAAATGAAACAAAAAAAAACTTTCTCTTTTTAATTTACTTGTGAAGCTGTCACGTGCAAAAAAACAAATTACAAAAAGTATCCCAAAAGTCCCAAAATTATATACACAAAAAAAACATGAAAAAAATATTTTCATTTAAACACTTTAAGCTTGACTTGAACTTGATGTGCAATAAAAAAATGTACTGCAGTTCATACACAAGAAAAAAAATGGTTGCCAAAATTATTTTATATTATTATATTCTATTCTATCCAACAATGACAAATGTAAATCCAAAAAAAAACTTTTTTTTCATGGATGTTCCTTTTCATCTCATTTTTATCCCCGTTGACTAGATCCTTACATAACAAATCGAATATAGACACACACACACACAGTCAAAGTCAAATGTACAAAGAGAGGGGGGAGATGGAACAAATTGGACCAAAAATGTGGGCCGAGGATTTTTTTTTGCAAAAAGAGACTCCACATATATATATATATATATCAGTATCATCTCCTTATACGACAAGACACAAGATATAAAGTCCATAGGTCTGATTTCTTGCCGAACAAACATGAATTGCATCAAGGGAGAGAAAAAAAAGAGAGCAACTGGCTGACAGGCACAGATTTATACGAAAAGATCAATTTACATTTGAGCGCTTCTCAGTCTCTATAGAAAAACCTCACCATATGAAAGAACGTGTTAAGATACCACTGGACCCTAGCACAGTTAAGAATCCAATTTTTTTTTACTATCTCGACAGGTAAGAAATATGGCTCTTCTTCTTATTATAATAATATAGAGTATTCACGCCTCCCCACCTTCCCCTTTCCTCCAACTTGAACTTATTGTACGTACATACTGTAACGCATAATTAACGTCTTGATGAAAAATACATGGAGAAGTTGAACCAACAATTTCTTTTTCCTTGAACAAAATCAACAACTCTTTATAACACATAGACTCTGCCTACCTCAAAAAAAGTGTAGAAAAAAAATTGCACATCCATTTATCCTGGGATAGTGCACTAGGCAGTACATAGGCAATGGCTGTGCGCATTTTGGTCTTGATATGGGAAAAAAAGGAAAGAAAAAAAAGTGGTGGGCTGCCAAAAGGAATCTAAAAAGCTTTAGTGACTGTACAGTTACATTGGCTTAGCCATTGATCCCCACTTGGATTTGTAGATGGCCACGCAAAACAAAATCCGCTTTTATTGTAGATCCAGCGTAAATCAATTCAAATTTAGTTTGACTAAGGACAACTATTGATTTTATACTTTGAATGTGAATGTATAATATACCAATAGGAGAAAATACATGTGTACTTATGTATGGACCATTTTCTCTCTCTCTCTCTCTACACACAAGTCAAGTCAATATGTAAATTCTCAAAATGCTCTTTTTACACAATCCACTTCAACTGTTTCAACGTTTTGTCTCTCCATGTAAATCAACCAATGGATTCTCTCCTCTCTCTGTCTCTCTCTCTCTCTCTCTCTCTCTCTCTCTTGGAGACGAGACCTCTTGTAAATGTTTCCATATTTCAAGTACTTTTTCTCTCTTTCTCTTTTTAAATGAGGCAAAAGGAAAAGGGCTCCCAAATAATTCTCTCATTCATTCATCTCTCTCTCTCACTCGGCTGTGCATTCATCGATAGAGAAAATTTTCAGATGTACAAGATAGAGCACAGAAAATAAAAGCAAAAGTGTTTTTCTTGCCTCTCTTTTAACAACAAAGTCACTAACAAACTTGTGTCTATGGTTCCAGCATCTCGAGCACTGAGATAAACATTTCCAGTTGAAATGTTTCAAGTCTTGAGAGAGAGAGAGTTTTTGGTTTAGAAAATAAATATGAATATTTCTTTAGCCTACAGTCCAACCGAATAAAAGTTGGGGAGAAGGGTACCTGAGAGTTTTTCCCTTTTTTCCAAACTTGCTCCCTTTCTTTGTTGAATGCCAATTATTGTAGGGAGAAAGTCGACAACCTATCTATCCATAAAATTTTACGTGGGTAGCAGACTTTCTTCCATTGTACATGTTCCATGTGTTACATGTACAGTCTCAACCTCCCTTTTTTTATTTTATTTTAAATACAACATAGTCTTACATATAACTTGCAATATAATTATTCCATTAAATTACTATCCCCCTCTCCTTCCATACACATGTAGTACATATGAGAGAGAGAGAGACCATAAAAAAGTAAAGTGCGCAGAGTGTGGATATTATTATGATGAATATTTCATGCGCATGTTTTCCTTCTCACAATATAAATATATATATATGCCTTACATATACATTATATATTGATGTCGAGTCGAGTGTGATTGTAAATCATGGAATTTTTGATAAAAAAAAAACTACTCAAAAGTAAAGGTTCCCATGTCCTTTATTTTTGAGACAGCGGAAAAACTTTGGGGGCCGTAAATTAACTGATAAACTGTCGTGTCAAATCGACCAACGAATTGCACTCTCGTTTCCCCTTTCTCTCTCTCTCTCTCCCTCTCTAGCGACGTCTTTCTTTCTCCCAATAATCTTTTAAAAAGAAATTTTGCTTGGGTGGACACAACAAACAAGGAATCCAAACTCCACTTTTCACTAGTCTTATATCATCCACCTGCTTGTCTTTCTCTCTTTATATACTTTTTTTATATCGTTCTCAACTCTAAAAAACACACTGTGTCTAATACTGACTAGAGACAGTGTATGGAGTATATTTGCTTTAGAATATAAAAAAAGAAGTGTGCCGTTCCGATCAATTTTACGCTATTGATTTTGTTGTTGGCATGTTGGATTTCTCTCTCTCTCTCTATTTTTTTCTGTTCGAGTTCTCAGAGACAAGTAGCGATAGGAGAAGCTAAACCATGTTCTTAAAAAAATACACAAAAAGCACCTTCCTCGATACGCAACCCTTTTAGCTTTTTCTCATATATATATAACGTGTGGAGGTGTAAGTTGTGTATGTATGGAACATAGTATTAAATATTTTCTGGATTATGTAAAGCGTTGAGCTACATATATCAAAGTCATAAACTTTGTCGAATTTTCTGTGTACCTGCGAACACTCCACATGTAGAATCAGTCGGAAGAAAAAGTTTTGTTACTGATACTCTGTTTGTTACAGATATAAACATTAGCATGAGCATCAACATTAGCATCATAAAAAATGCATACAATGTTTGTGCTAATCTATTCTCAGCGTCGACACATTAACCGAAATCAGGACAGTGTCAAGAATCTCCTAGCCTCCATATTTTTTTATAAACATGAGAGGTACATAGAGAGATGTATGTGGGAGAAAAATAATAATTCACAATTTTTTGTAGAGGTATCAAATTTTTTAAATTATTCTTGTCTTGAGTAATATCCTGCTCTTTGCTTAGTTGGCAGTTGAGTTTATAAAAAATTGTAGCAATATTTATCTTGAACTCATTTTGATACTTTTACAATATGAATTTTTATGTTTGCTTGTCCAAATGAAAAAAATATTTTTAAAACTGGTTTCAGTTGTTGTAGTACAATCTTTTTAAAAAAAGTATTGGAAATGTTTGAAATATTCAAGTTGACTGAGACATCAGTTTTCTAGTCTCGGTTTCATGTGTAACATGGATGATGACATAAATTTTAGTCATTTGAAAACTTCACAGAATTTGCAACTCTCTAACTCACCTCTCTCTCTAAACTACAACAAGTGTGTGTGTATGTGACAAGTTTAGCCATTTACAGACAAGGAAAATGTGAGTTTAGTGAGGAAAAATACCAAAAAAACAAAAAGCCTCCAAAACCACCAGAAAAAAAACTTATGACAATTTCGATTGGCCTATAATCGTCAAAAAACTTGTATAGAAAAAAGAGAGAGAGAGAAACCGCTCAGAATTTTATTGATACATTGCCATAAAAAGACATGGGGAGTTTTTTTTATTCACCACAAAATCCCTCCATTTATCTCTATTTGTTGTCAGTAAACAAATAGAGAGAAGTTTTACTTGTTATATCTGTATCTCTGTACTTTTAATAATTTTAAAGAAAAAAACGAATCACAAAAGAAGAGAGAGACAAATTGTCCCACGCTTTGTAAAATAGAATTGAATATTAATAAGAAAATCTTACCATATATAAAATAAAATTTAAGCCAAAAGGTGTGTACACTGTACACAGTAACCCATCCTAAAAATACGAAAAGAGTCTCTCGTCCCTTGTTAGGAATTAAATTTCCACAATACAAATTATTCTAATCCCTCATGCTCCTGCCCAACCGTATTATTCAATCTTAAATATGAATCTCTTTTTTAAAAATAAAAATAAGAAAAGACGGGAAGACATAATCATTTGTATTTTGATTTTTTTTGAAAAGACAGACACAGAATCATATTAAAGTTTCACCCACACAAAGTGAAACATGAAACAAAATAATCATTGAGGATCAAAATCCCCTCCCCTCATTTCCCCATTCCCATCTTCATACTCCTCCTTCTCCTACCAAAGAGAGAGAGAGAGAGAAAAAAAAAACTCTTCACATCTAATAACTATTCATCATGATCCTTCCCATTAAATCTGTGCATAAATCAAGCCTTATATAATTTATACATACCTACATTAGCTGTATAACATACATAATAGAGTTACAATAGTTTAAGTTTTTTTTTTAAATTTCGTTTAAACTTTAAATGTATCGGAATTACAGATATACACAACGAAGAAATATATGTAGTACTCGTACAGAGTGATGAGTCTGTTCCAACTTGTAAATCTACCTTCTAACTGATTTTTATTTCCGCCTTTTAAAATCCTATCAACTATCATCCTCATATACATACGTATATGTAGATGTAGTTGATAGTCACTTCAAGTCAAGTCCCTTCTCTCTTCCTCCGTTTGAGACAAGATAAATGGCTTTAAAATAGGTAAGGGAAAGGCCTATCTCTCTCACTGCAAGAATTTTATTTTATTTTCCCTCAAATAGTGTCTATCTTTTATATGTACAGGTTTTTTTTCTTCTTCTTCTTCTTTCGACAAGTGTTATTATAGAGAAATTCTCAATACTTAGCTCTTCGTCTCCTTCTTTTTTTATTATTGCCAATGAATCGCAGATTGGAACGCACATACATGGCTACACACACATACACCAAGTAGTCCTAGTCTTTTCCACCAAAATGGAGGGGAATAAGTAGCAATAAAACATCTTTTACTTCTCCAACTTTTTTTTTGCTCTGTACCTTCAAAAAAAACCTCTTTTTTTCTCCTTCCCCCCATTACTCCATTAGTTGTGCACATTGAGCAATGCTTCTCTCTCTCTCCTGCTACTACTCATATATAGGAAGGTAAGAGTCTCAACTTTGTTGTAAAACAGAATTCTTTAAACCCACAAACTTCTTCTCTATCCCTTTCACCACTAGTCCATACAACCTCGTACCATATGTAGTGACCCTACTACTTACACGTATATGTTTTATTTTTGTAGCACAAACTTTGGACCATGTACAGATATACAAGTCAAAAAGACACACAGTTTTTTTTTGTAGGAAGCGGTCTGTAAATCGCCATTACATCAGTAAAGCTTTATCCAAACTCTTTTAGACAAGCAATCCTTTTCCGTATTATCCTTTTTCTCGTCCACGTACAAAAAAACTTGCCCATCCCCTCCCTTCCTCTTTTCAGGAGAAAGTAGCTTTGATTAATATTTGAAAGCTTTGTCCTATACATGTACATACTTTTTTGTATGCCTTGGTTCATCCAAAAAATGGCTACTCGGTGGAGGTGGAGATAGAAGTAACCTTGGAAAAAATGTTTTTTTTTGTTTTATTGTAATATTTAACATGTATAGAATTTTTACTGAATTTAAAACTATTCATTTTAGTTTTATTTCCCTCATAATTTTCAAAATTAATCGTCAATCTTCCATCTTACTTTCAGGGATAAGACACGCAAGAAATAAATTTGTAAGCGTGGGAGAAGGAGTGTCATGATTGTCACCAACAATAAAAAAAAGAATGGTAGAAATTAGTAGGATGATGAGAAGAATGATTAGAGTTGAAAAAAAGGGGAAGAAGAGAGGAAACAAGATTTTTTGCCAAAGATAAATCCACTAAAGGTTACACGGTTAAGCAGCATTTCCTTTATGACTCATTATTTATTCATTTTATCACACAATTCTCAACAGCTTGCCTTTATCCTTTTTATCCACCTCAAAGTTGTAAGATAAAAGACGCTCAAGAAGAAGAAAAAAAATTACACTAACTGAAGCCAGTTTTTTTCGAGATGTAGAAATACTAAAGAGAATCAAGAGGAAAAAAACAAGTACACAAACGTTAATATGTGCACTACACACACACACAGAGCAAATAGTAAAGTCTGCAGTAGAAAAAAAACTGCATGATAAATAAATAATGCACAAACAACATGACTATACATTTGTACTACAAAAAACCATTGAACTCACATGTGCTATCTGTACTACTACTCGCTATCGTACTAGAAATAGAGAATCCTCATCATAGCTTAGTATAGTGCTCTTGTATCTGTATTGGACTCATAAATAAATTCAGGTAAAAGTCAAATCTTCTCTTATATGAATTTTACATCAAGATTGAGAAAATTCAAAAAAAAAATACAGGCCCAAAACATGTGTCTCTAATCTTACACATTGTATTCATGATCATGACCACTTGAGTTGGTTCACCTTAGATTTTATTTGACAGAGGACATAGCTATACCATCAACTTTTCTTGTTTATATTTACAGACTGTACAGTGTACTACATATATAACATATATACAACATATATAATGTGTATATACAACAAGAAAGAAATGCATTGATGTAGAAACTTGAAAAAAATGGCAAGGTAATTTACATAGACGTCATATTCCATGTCACATTATTTGGTTTCGATTTTCCCAAGCGTACAAATATATTCCATGAAAAATACCAAACCAAAAAAAGAGAGAATATTTACTAGTAATACCAAAGCCCACATGTGAAAGTAAAATGGTATAGTGTAGTGTAGCGCAAGGGGATTTTTTGGACTACGAGTGTGCTGAAGGTTTGGCTTTGACTGTCTGTTATCTTGAATTTTCTACTGAACACTTGAGTTCAAGTAAATGGCAAAACAAAGAGAGTACAGTTACAGTTGATTCCTTTATGTATAAAATGTGCAGAGAGAGAATTTTGTTAGAGTACGAGTACTGTATTGTATAAAACTGAATCCCACTTTTAGCTCTTCTAGCTTCTCGTTGCCTTAGTTGAGGGATTCTCTCTGTGATGGTAAAAGCCACTTGAACTATACAAAAAGTATCAACAAATAAATCCTAATAAAAGCCACTTAGGCTACAGCTTTTTGGTCTTTTCCATTCCCCCCTCTCTCCTTTCATCCTTATTACCTACATTAAAAACTAAAATGCATTAGTTTTTCCCACCAACTTGTCTTGTCCATGTAATCTTCTCTCAACTCTTCTTCTTTTTTTCGTGTATTAAAACCTACCACAGTTTAAATACATATATTTTTTTTTGTTTTTAATTCCCATTTTCATCATTTCATTTTTTCAAATAACTAAAACCCCTACAGATATTAAAGAATTATTTTTAATATTTAAATTCTTTTTCTTCAGACTAAACCACTACCTATACGAATTACATGTGTATGTTTATGTGTAAAATGCGTATTATTATTGTCTACATTTAGAACATAACAAACGTCAAGGTTCCATAATTTGGACTGGGTGCAAAATTCCATATTAAAATTTTGACGACTTTCCAGAGAATTCATAAAAATAAGCTTCTTTTTTTTATCCAATCCATTGTAAAATCCATATAACATTATGAACATGTATGTAATGTGTGGATAGATGATTTCAAATAGAGAGAGAGAGGAGAAGATGGAGGCCAAACATAACAAAATTCCTTGCTTTCACTTTTCGCTCTAGTTATATTATTCTTTGGCATCCTTTCCCCCATTTTCTGACTGTCGCACTTAATACTTTGACTCTTTCTAATGATTAGAGAGAGAAAATGATAGTGGGCAACTACCACTCCAAGTGTTCAGTTTTTCGATTAAATGTTGTAATATAGATAGAAATCCTCATCATCAAGTCAAAGTCCTATCAAATATTGGAGAGAGAGAGAGGACAACCAGTTCATTTGGAAGGATGAAACGATGCCAGGAGTGGCAAGTGTGTGGCTGTGTACGAAAAAAAATTTTGGGCATCAACTTGGCAAATGTCCCATAGAACTCCGTCTCTCATCCCTAGTTCTAGTCCCGCCGTCGTCTTCTTGTTGGATCTTTTCAGTGTCTTGTTCTAGAGAAAATGAGTCCCTTCTTTCTTCCATATCAACCTGATCACCCTCCCTCTCTCTCTCTCTGTAGTAAGACTTAACCAAAAGAAGTCATTTTGAGATGGAGAAAATTTGATAAACTTTAGCCCCCCAAGTCTAGTGATTCTACTAGCTTTGGAATCTGTCTGTACTCCATAGATTTGAAAAAGATTACCCAAAACATCATGTCCTCATAGGGGGGCTTTTCATGCTGTACAAAATTATTTTATTATGAGATGAAATTTATTCCATTTAGAATACAAAATTTAGGTCAAAACTAAACTGGAATTCTACACATATAGTCTGTATGGGATGCAGCATGGTCGTCTTTTTTTTGAAAAAAATTATTTACCATGTTGAACAAATTAATTGACACAAAACTACATGCCGAAAATATGCAATGGATAAGTATAAGCAAAAAAAAAAAAACAGTCAACGCAAAAAAATGCGTACTCAGTAACTACAAATACTCGTAGTCTCGTTAGTAGTATATTTGTATCTGTACTCCAAAACATGCAATCCTTTTCTGTTGTGTCTGTTACAGTCTGTATAATATAATTTGTAAAATAATGGATCGTGTCCAAAAAAAATGTCAGGAAATGTGCAGTTCATGTCATCAACTAAAATATTTTTCGTATTTGATCGAGTGGAAGAGAGAGAGAGAAATGAGGGGCTCATGTAAATGTAAAGTGTTAAAAACGAATAGCAAATGTGTAGAGCTCTGAGAGCTGAGAGACGATTATGTTAAAAGTAACGATATCCTTCTATCTATCTATCCATCAAATTCTGACTCGATCCAACAGCAAATACAAACTCATCTCCCTCTCTCCTACACATGGAATTCCAACAGTATAAATTTCATACGTGTTAAAAGAATGTGCGTACCCACACCAAACACTATGTATATGTACATATATTCTATGTATGAAATGTGTGATATAATAAAAAAAGGATGCCCTCCTTGATTTCCCAGAATCCTGACACTCACAGTGAAAAAGTCTTGTTGGAAATGTAAGTACGAGCGCAGAAAATTTTATACCATTAGCATGCAAAATGCATCAACATGAAATAGGCGTCTCTGACTAAATTACCCGACATCATCTCGTGTAAAAGAGCTAGACCCAGACAGAGACATGGAATATTACATACTATCACCAGTATCACCTTGAAATGCACACTAGTGAAATGAATCGAAATGGAGAACTAACTTGGCCATTACTGAAACTGACAATACTCCACGAATCCATACAAGTCCTTCATCTTCTCTCTCCCTTTTCTATGTAATTTAAATGTCAAGTATTCAATATATAGGTACTTTTCAAACACACACAAGTGTTCATAAATGATGACGACGACGATCCAATCATACGGATTATTTTACACATGTAACCAAAATCATACATTGAAATTATTTTCAAGTAAAATTTAGAACACACACACACACAATCCAGAATCAAAAAAGAATCACAAATGCTTTCTCTACTTTTTTTGTGTGTCAAGTCCGAGAAATGGAAAAAAGTGTGTCATTTTTTTAGACTTGGTTTTTAGTGTCCGTATTATCAAAATGATATTTTTTTTCATGTCACACAGAAAAAATTTTGAAGGAAGAGAGAAACTAATATCGAAAATCAAATTTTCACCTACGTTGTCTGAATTCTTATTCAAAATTTTCTTTTGAAATATTTAATATTCAGTTTTTTTTCAACTTTATACATATATTTTCATATAAAAAGGAGATGGACCCATCCCCAACTCTTTTGATTCAATTCCCTCACTTTCATTCCCCAACTTGATTCTCCATTCTTGTTCTCTCTCTCTCTCTTTCTGACATTATCGAGTTGTATACATGAAGAAAACTATGTACAGTGTACTAGAGTCCTGTTCACAGAATGATGATCAGCCTATTAGGATACTTCCTTCAAATTTCCTGACTTGATTAATATTTAAGCGTATTAAATTCAATTTTGAATGGGGAATAAGTTGAGGGGTGTTGTACCGTGATGAGAATTTCTAATTCCAATGTACCAGCATAAATTATGTAATTACCACTAGCACTAGCACCAACATCTCTCTCTTTTGAGAGTGAGTCAACGCTTAAGGCATGCACACTGCAATATTGTACATCCACATCCACAGACCAATCACCACATGCAGTAGTTGTATAGTTTTAGTTTTAGTGAGAATAACATTGAATATGCAATATAAACGAGGGAAGATGACAAGACTTTTGGGTTTATTTTGTACAAAAACTTTTTCCTCCATGCTCCTCTCTCTCTCTCTGTCTCCACTTTCTAGTTTCCTTTAAATAATAACAGAGTGTACACACACACTCTACCTCCATACTCCCTCAGTACAGAATGGATGTATGACTTGATTCAACATGCACAGCGTCCGTTGACATTGATGTTACAAATTCATTTCCTCTCCTCAATTATTATTGTGCCTCTCCACTGTTTGTACTACTAACTACATAGTGTGTTCTAGCTTCTAGTGGAGAAGTGGCGAGAGAGAGGTGGGGAGCTGTGGTAGCCAATTATGACATGAAAACTGTTACATTTATACAACTAACTAACTGACTACAAAAGCCGTACAAATTTTATACACATGATTGTCCTTCCCAAATATACCTTTATGACTCTCAATATAGAAAACTAACTATATCTGTATATACCACTGTAGCAGTCCTGTAAATATAAAAGTCATCATCAATGCCTTTTCATTTTTTTCTGGCTTGTCCTCGACTCCTGGTCAAACGAGTTGTCATGGTTTTTTAAAACATTTGCACAGACTGGAGTCCCAGTCCAAGTACTAAAGTTACTAAACTGAGAGAGACTTCCAATCATTGAACTCATTCCTTGGGCAAATATTCCTGCCTACTCTGTACTCCTACTTGTACTTTTTTTTTACTTTTACTCAAAACCCTTTTTGTAAAAAGTAAACTCAAGTAAGGACGCATTCATGCAGTTTACTCTATCCCAATGTACTTGTACTTTTGGACGCTTACACTAACACAAAGTCAAACGCTTCTCTCTTCCATCTTTCTCTTTTTCATTGCAGTAGTCCACACAAAAATTGTGAGCACTTTAACCTAAACTTATATATATTTATACTGAAACTGAATGTAAGGTACAATTTCAAAGAGAGTTTTTTTGGTGCTAGCAAAACTCTCTTGAAATTGTTCGATTTTTTCTAGAGAGAGAGAGAGAGAGTCCAAGTCAAGAGTCGTGACTGTGACTAGTCTTGTATGTACAGAGAGAACTTTCTCGTGTTAGTTTACATTCAAATAAATAAGGCCTTTATATGTGTTATGTGTATGATTACTAGCCAGTAGTCACCATGACTTTTCTCTCTCTCTCTCGTCTCTGTCAACCATAATATGTAATATGGAGAGAGAGAGAGAATATGTTAGGTACTCAACATGATTCTATCAAAAACATTTAAACATGAAGTTCACATACATTTACACGCTCCTACTAGTCATAACTACGCACTCATCAACTATTTGAGGCCATTAAAGTACTAACTAACTACGTGAATGGGGGGTTATCTATAATAAAGTTGGAAGACGGTAGTCAGCCTAAACGACTTTAGGACCCCTGGAAACTACACAAAAAGCATAGCAACCTACAATCCAATACAACTAAAACCCGTAGTCCTGTACTCTCCTAGGTTGACCATAGGTTTCAAACTCTAGTTTTACCAAGTCCGCTCTATCGATTTCATTACGACATGCAAAATAGCTTCCAATTCCAACTTTGTACATTTTCAAACATGACATACCAGTACTTGTACATGTATAGGCAAAAAAAGGTATAGAAAATGTAGGGAGATGGAGGTACAGGATTGTTCATTTCCTTTTCACTATTTTACCTCCCTCATACATTTCTAGTTTCTAGTTTCTAGCGTCTATAGTCCTTTTCCAACATACTTGAATTGGCTAGTCCCCCGAACAATTTATTACTTATTACTTTTATTCTCTTAACTAGTCTAAACCACACTTTACCATGAATAGGAGGGAAAATGCCTTCACTTTAATTCAAAATTATCAAGTTTTGGAGAACAAAATAAAGAGTTTCTTACACATTATTACATTCTGCATCGCAGGTAGTATTTTACTGATATATACGTATATGTATGATTCCTTTCAACACCCAAAAACACCAAGAAAATTGAATGGATTTAATCAACAGTTTAATTTTACTTAATTAAGTCTCTCTTGTACAATGCAATATATAACGTAACCAATAATTTTGTGACCTACAAGGTAGTACTTTTGTATTTTCCTTTAGTATAGATTTGTATAATTTATCGTTCTCAAAATAAACTGATTTAATATTCTACTCAACATATTTTAATGTGAGTACCATCCAGTTTTCTCTAGATTTGAGAAGAGGATTAAAAATGCACAAAAAAATAAATTACAATTGGCAGACAAGGTTTATGTGTCTGTGTGTTGTGGAGATATTTTTTGCAATGCAAAATATTGCGTGGGTAAATGAACCATCAATTTATTTTTTTTATTATTAATATCTTCAAACACATGTATTGGATTGGCATACGTAGGACATGACGCAACTCTATGGAATATTTTTCCATATAGGTAATCAATATGAGAGAGAGAGAGAGAGTCAAGCTAAGGCTAAGCAACACCACAAAAAAATTGCTACCTCGTCGTCTCTTGTCTTATCTATATATAGCTAAATTACATAGTTTCCAGCTAAGCTCCCCCTAAATTTTCAGATAAAGACACTCTTCCTCCAACAAGGAGTGTCAAAGTACATACCAACGTATGTACAGATAGAACTATGTGTAGTTTTAAAACAATACGATAAAACTCAAAATGTAGGTTGTCAATACACAATATTTTGAAACGACAACAACACAGGGTCATACTACTACACATAGCCACATACAACACATTATACTCAGATTACTAAAAAGATTAAAACCACAAGTCTCCCTCGTTCAATATAGTGCGTACAGACACAATACTACGTTAAAAAGTTAATGACGAACATTAATTGTTATATGTACCTAACCCTCTTTAAATTATTTAAGGGGTGGGCCATGTCAATAGATTCTGATTCAACAACAACACAAGAGAGAGAGAGAGAATAAAAAAAACGAAAATTCCACTTTACACAGGGCTAAAAAATGTGCACACGTGGCATACACAAATTTATATCGTGATGGACAATCACCAAATATTTTTTTTCCATTCATTTTTGCACCCATCCTATTTTTTTTATTGTGTCCATCAAAGAAAATATTCATACTCACAAAATAAAAAACCATTACACCTTGTCTATCTCTAACCCATAGATGTATATTTGTACAGATAATAAAAAGAGAAAGGAATATAAAATTGAATGATGACACACAAAAAAAATTGAAAAAAAAAATTTGCAACCATTTTATCATATTATTTTGCCTCAATGAACTTAATGGTCATAATTGAAAATAGAAAATCTTTTTTTTACGCACTCTGTTTACCCACAGAAAAAAAATGTCTTATAGTCTCCAAAGTCGTCTCCTTCACCTTGTAAAATTTTGTGGTGGGTATTTAAATTAAAGTAGGGCCCCCACAACTAGTCAATCGGTCTTGGTTCCATAAAAAAAATACTGAGTAGCTCTGGCATGTCAATTACATGTATGAAAGGGAACCCATGGGTATATTATTATGAACACGCAATTTGTTGAGTGTATCAGTATACGTGTGTGTGTACGTCAACAAGCTTCCCGAACACACACACACACATGAAAGACTGACATTACCCTTAATACCTATGCTCGCCTCATTAAAGGTGGATTGTGGAGCAGAAAAACATAGAAGAGAGAGAGAGTTTATAGATATTCGTATTCATAAAATTATGACAGCCATAGTAATACTCAAAATTTCTTCTATGTACGAGTAGGACTCCCAAAACTGTACATACTTGGAGAGGTTGGAGAGAAGTAGACATATTTTCTATGCATTGTAAGTAAAACACCAAAGAAGTCTTTCGAGGAAAGCCATCGAGGAGGGGAGGGATAGAAACACCAACCACACACACGGAACCTGGGAGCGACTGAAGCAAAATAAATTACTCACCATGGAAATCGATCGAGCCATATTTATACTCAGGTTTTATGTTAACCACTCTCTCTCTCTCTCTTTCCACGACGCTATTTCATTAGCGATAAAATAGCGCATAAATGCGGTGCTAAAAGTTTGAGACTGCAGTTAATATTATAGATTTTATATTATTATTATTATACATATATATATATATATATATAATATTGTGCGAAATAAAACGTTAAATTTATTCAACTAAACCAAATGTCCTTCTTTCCATGTGTGTGTGTGCATTATTATTATTTTTTTCTACTCTTTTCACTTCTTTTCTTCTCTCAGTACAGTCAAGATCAAAGAATTTTGACAAAGCTTTTTTTCCCTGGAAAAATAGAGGGAAATAACGAAAAAAATAATTTCTTCGAATATTTTTTGAGTGTTCCAAAAAAATTGTTCTCTCCATTTACTTTGTAAGTCCTCCATGCACTTTGTTAGAAAAGTTGTGTGTGAGATTAAGTAATTTTTTTTTCTCTTTCTTTTCTTTCTCTAGAAAATTGAATGGAGAATTTTACATTTAATCGTAACGTCATGGCTTGATACTTAGTACATTCATTATATTTGTAACATGGAGAGAAGTATGATAAACTAGAAACACTTTTTCATCGTCACAAACAGAAACTTTGAGAGAAAGAGAATTTGTAGAAGAAAAAAACAGAGAAAAGGATTTAGTTTTGAAAAAAATGGAGACAAGAATTTCGGATATGAAAAGAGAGAGAGAGAAAACTTGAAAATATATATTCAAGTTTCTAGGGAGTAGGCATAGGTAATAATAATAATTCCTCATTTCTGAAACTGATCGTCCACAACACCTGTGCTGTGTTTAGTTCTACTGGCAAAGAGTATTATAAGAGAGAGAGAGAGTAAGAGTGGCTATACCACAGCTCACTACAATGGTGCCCAGCTGGCACACTCATTCTTCATTGCTCATAATAATATAAAATAATGGTTAGATTTTTATGCTGATTCAACATGAAAAAGAGACTCAGCTTCTCTCTCTCTCTTTGGTCCATGACCATGTTTTTTACCAAAGACTTGCACATTTTCTACTTTTGTAAAATCTAACTGAGACTTTTTTTCTCCGTAATATCTGTATAAAAGTACAGACATAAGTAGAGAAGCATGAAATTATTTTAATAATATTTTATATTACAAAATGCTCATTATGTACTCTTTGTGGTCACAATAATTATCAAAATGAATTGTTCTCTCCAACTGGTGGAGGTAATATCAAAAACAGCCAGACATGAAGTTTGTACAGATAAAGTTAGAGCTTACAAAAATTGAGAGAGTGCATTTCCGAATACACACACACACACACACTGTGTGTGTACAACTTTGAGGGATCTATCGGTCAGTGGCTCCTCATTTTGTTTTTGCATACTATCAGTGTAGGATTACATGGAAGAGATTTATTTGCATAAATGAAAAGATCATAGTTTGGAATAATATCATGGGTCATATATCATGTATATCTATAAAAGAAGAAGATTTTATAGAATAAAAAAGTCGGAACTAAAACCTAACTATAAGTACCTATTTAAAAAGAGTAAGATAGGGAGTAAAAGTTCCATAAAATTCTCAAATCGGAATCAAGACTGTGTAGTAAGGGAAGCCGACAAAAATGAATTATGAAGGAAATCATAATTTATAAATGTTATTTCGTGATTCTCAACAAAGATTTTTCTCTATAGAGGAAAAAAACCACCCTCCATCATTTGCTAATCATGTAAGAGTTACAATTGTATATACCAGTTTAAATTATGTAAAGTGAGTGCATTTCAATGGATAAAATTATTTTCACCGTATATGGAGGTATCAAACCAAAGGAAACTCAAGTACAGAGATACGCCTGTGACAACCGTCTATGTATGTTTGTACAGACGGGTATATTGTACAAGTATGGGAAACAAGAATATTATTTTGACGATGCAGCTATAGAACTAATCGAAGTCATAAGCTAAATTCCCTTGGTGCAGTCACGTACCAGGTTCATATCTATATACTATTTTGTACGTATAAACCACCCATCGTACACAACTATCTCTATCAGGATTCTACGGGAGTACAGCTCTCGTAGAAAAATTCGTATAATAGCGACACAGAGAGAGAGAGAGATGTACAAGTTTGAATCTCATTAATTTTGCTATGCTTATTTTTATTAATGTTATTAAATGTCAGGAGAACCAAGCCTTAGTGCTTCTGGAGTCTCATCCTCTCTCTGTATAATGTAATCCTTAAAGTCATAAATGTTAACTCTAGTCTTTTCCATACATAGCTTTTTTTATAATAATAATACAGGAGACTCATCTATGAATGACGTTACATCCCAACAAACCCACAAAAAAAATAGTTTTTTTTATACAGATATACGTCTTCTATCATGCAAGGTAAAATTCACTAATAATAATATTAGAGAGACTAACGAAAGAGCTTCTTGTAATCTTTCCTAACCGTGTCTGTACCTGCAACAGGATCATTAAATAAGTTAATGATTTAACTATACCTATTTATTTCTAAACGTAGACTATACAACCAGCATAATATTTATATCATCATACTTGTCTACTCCATCTTCCTCATTTTCCAAAACATTTGAGATTGAGAATGAGAGGACCATCATTACATTTAATCTTTAGACATGTTTCTTTTTTAAAAAAACCCATTGAAAGATCGTTCAAGCAGAGTAAAAACATTAGCATGTAGTTGAACAAGCTTCAATAGAAGAAAAAAAAATCGTTTTTTTATTATATTAATTAAAATAAAAAACGATGGTCTCATGGGTGAACATTGAACCCTAATGTGAATATCAGAATTTTTACTTGATGACCAAGTCAAAATGAATGACAACTTTTAAATGGAATTCAATATTTTCAGACATCAACAAATTCCCTTGTAAAATAGAACACATTGTCAATAAGTGAAATTTGCACTCCACCACAATTTTACAAAAAAAAGTGTCCACACTGTACAGAATGAATAACACAATAAAATGTAATTTAACAATAAGTATTACTAAATAAATTAAAAAACTTTATCAATAATACAAACGTCAATGACAAGAAAGTTTGCCTGGATATGAATGAAATAAAAAAAAATGAAGAGAGAGAGAGAGAGGAAGAAATTAATTACTCAGCCCCCACAACTGTCTCAACGGAAGGATGAAGACATGTGAAAATTGAAAAACTAATTGCATTAGTGAGAAGTAAGAGCAAGTAGTCAAAAGTGTGATTGTCAAAACGAGACGCCTACGATGAACCATGTCAATGCTAATATCTGTACAAAAAAATGAGGATGACTGATACACAGAACATGAGTATAAATTCTCCATGAATAAAGAGAGAGAAGAGTAGGTACCAGACCATTCACCTCAGACATAGAACACATTGAGAGTTGTACATTTTAAGAGCAAAAGCATCATCATCGCCTGCCTCATATCCATGTCATTCTTGGTTACTGCCATTTTGCCAAAACCATGTATAGCTTCCCCACTTGTCAAAGTCATTCTCTCTTGTGTATACTCTCTCTCTCTATAATATTATTTGTCTATATATATTCATAAGCTCTCTCGCACAACTAAAGTCTTACTCTCTTGAGTACACACAGAATTGAAATTACTTTATCGATATTTCCCTTCAAGTGCTATGACTTTATAATAACTTTCAATACGAGAGAACGGTCTAACCAACAGACATGCTTCTTTCAAGTTTTTTGTGTATATATGTGGCAGGCCATGGGGGGACCAGGCCATGGAGGGGCTATGTCATCTCGTGGCCTAGGCCATGAGGGGTA